>JAVTVY010051868.1:0-27974 GCA_036873755.1 Hanleya hanleyi
GATATTATATTATTCGGAGCTTTGTCTGCTGGGACTATGACGAATTTACTCTGGAGATTTGCTAGAACTTCTTGCGAATTGCGGTTTCTCAGTACTTGTTTTGCTAGGGGAAGAGAACTTCTGTCAATATGGCGGATTGTTTCAACGACCTTGCTCTTGGTGAGGTCCAGCCAATCAGCGAGTACTGTAAGTTCAACTTTTTCTCGCTTAGACCAATCAATAACGTACTGTTCTAATGCAGACAGGACTATCTTCTGGTCCGCCTTCAGATTTATTCTTCTTGGCTCTCTATATTTAGGTCCTTTCATCAGGAGTAATTTCAGATCCTTATCACTCACCACATCAAGGTCATCAGTCACAATATGTTTGCATGGTGTATAGATAAAGTTCGACAATTCACAATCACAACTATAGCCTCCTGACGTGTATAAGTTCCAGTCAAACTCCTTGACAGCATTGGAGTAATTGAATATTTTGGTGGCTATACTGTTAGCCTCCTGACGTGTATAAGTTCCAGTCAAACTCCTTGACAGCATTGGAGTAATTGAATATTTTGGTGGCTATACTGTTATATGGAAAATGGAATAGGTCTTTGGATTATGGACGCGGATATTCTCTAATGTAGGACGGCTGGATTATGAATGACGGACTAGACGCTTGTAATTCAGGAAATATACCACTCAAAATCACTAAAGTATGTCAAGATATAGCGTATTTTCGGTTATATCGCCCAGTGAACATAATCGAAACATCCCAAGATCGGTGTTTCTTGAAACTCAACTACTTAGATAAAGGACTGGACATTATTAATTTACCTCGAATCCTGAATGATCCAGAGGTACGCAACACTGTATCAAACTATTTCAAGTTCACAGAACCTCCTTGCATTTCATAGAAGTATACTAAATCTATAGCCACCAAAATATTCAATTACTCTAATGCTGTCAAGGAGTTTAACTGGAGCTTATACACGTCGGAGGGCTATAGCTGTGATTGTGAATCGTCGAACTTGATCTATACACCTTGCAAACATGTTGTGACTGGTGACCTTGATGTGGTGAGTGATAAGGACCTAAGATTACTCCTGATGAAGGGACCTAAATATAGAGAGCAGAGAAAAATAAATCTGAAGGCCGACCAGAAGACAGTCATGTCTGCTTTGGAACAGTAAGTTATTGACTGGTCTAAGCGAGAAAAAGTTGAACCTACAGTACTCGCTGATTGGTTGGACCTCGTTGAAACAATCCGCCATATTGACAGAAGTGCCCTTCCCCAAGCAAAACAAGTACTGAGAAGCCCCAATTCGCAAGAAGTTCTATCAAATCTCCAGAGTAAATTCGTCATAGTCCCAGCAGACAAAGCTCCAAATAATACAATATTCATAGGTAAATATTACTATTACCAGGTGCTGGTTGAAGAATTGAGTGTAAACATATCGTCATCAAATACGTCTACTTACTCTCAAACTGCATTTACTCTAGAAGATTTATTTAACAATCACAAAACGTTTCTCAGGGAAAGAGGTATTTGTCTCCCAACCAAACATAACGATATAACAAAAGTATACTGGACTCCCAAAATGCATAAATCACCATACAAAGCTAGATTCATAGCTGGTTCTAGAAGCTGCACCACCAAGCTTCTTTCAACCCTGTTGACGAGGGCCTTTCAGGAGGTAAAAGCATTTTTGGAAAGGTATTGCGCCACTATTTCTAAAAACTTTGGCGTTGAATGTATGTGGATATTGAAAAGCTCAAATGTCTTACGGACGAACTTGATGCTAAAGGTCACATACCGTACGGACATGTATTCACATGGGATTTCTCGACTCTATACTACAATCCCTCATCAAGACCTTATTGACCGTCTAAGTTCATTAGGAGAAGAAAACATGTGCCAAATGTATACACTGAATGAAAGATCTATCTTCCCCGTATCCAAAAATGTAAGCAAATATTTTTTTGCGATTTTTTCCACTCGAATAAATCGGCGTTCAACCTGCGCATCGTTGTCTCTCAAGCGTGCCGCCATTTTGGCTCGGGTCGTCTAGCGTGTGACGTTACCCGGGCCTCGCCGCACTCTAGCGGGAAAAGGAGATATATTACAAACCAAACCTTTCTTACAATGGAATGATTACAATTTGACAGGAATAGGAACCGAACGTAGTGATATGACTGAAATAGTGTTGAAAGACTAATAAACTCACTCCAATTTATTGCATCAGCCTCACTGTGCAAAAGTTCTTTCCTGGTGCGTTTGGAGTAAAATCGTGCCGACCGACGTTATGCACCCATCTGGTTTCGGCATTGGGAACCGATGACATGTCACGATCTTTGGAAGGTTTGGATTCCCAGTTCTTTTAGAACAGCCAAACGCTACACACTGCGGCATGATGCCCTTGTATTTGCGGAATATTGGCACACTACCACTATCAAATTATAAACATGCATGCAGTCCCGAGAGCTTCTCATACTTTAACGTACAGGGCGGAAGTATGAACCCTGCTGACGTCACGCAGCGATGCGCACAATATGTTTTCGGCATTTCTGATTGGTTAAAATAGACGCGAGCCCTTGTAATGGCGGCACTTATGAATCTGTCCACAGGCTCCAGCTTTTGATGTTTCGATATGAATAGATCGGCGGTAAAAAATCGCAAAATATATTTGCTTACATTTTTGGATACGGGAGAGATAGATTTTCGTTCTCTGTAAACATAAGTCACATGTTTCCTTCTCCTTTAATAGTATTTGTGTTCAAGAAAACTGATCGTAGATATATTAATGTCGTTGCCATAAAGCATTCTTTAGCTCTACTACATACAAGAGATATCATTCATGGGATGTTTCTTTGTTTATATAGTTGCTTGAATTTCTCATTAAAATATCTATGTGAAATTTGGCAACACAATATATCAACAGCATATAGGTATTCCAATGGTTACTAATTGTGCACCCCTGTTGGCTGACCTATATCTGTTCTCTTATGAAAATGACTATATGCAGGCGCTTTCAAACACCGATCCATTCAAAGCCCGTTCCTTCTCATTCACCAAACACTATATAGACGATCTTCTCGCTGTGGATAATCGTTATATAAATGTCGCAGTGAAGGATTTGCCAGAATAAATTCGTCATAGTCCCAGCAGACAAAGCTTCAAATAATATAATATTCATATGTAAATATTACTATTACCAGGTGTTGGTTGAAGAATTGAGTGTAAACATATAGTCATCAAATACGTCTACTTACTCTCAAACTGCATTTACTCTGGAAGATTTATTTAACAATCACACAAATTTTCTCAGGGAAAGAGGTATTTGTCTTCCAACCAAACATAACGATATACCTCAAGTATACTGGACTCCCAAAATGCATAAATCACCATACAAAGCTAGATTCATAGCTGGTTCTAGAAGGGCCCGTGTAACCTTGCACAGTTCAATTTTCGTTTTTGGTTTCTCAAAATCAAAAATTGAAATTTGACCGTCAATTTTCAATTTTTGTTTTTTGTTTCTGTAATCTCAAAATCAAAAATTGAAATTTGACCGTCAATTTTCAATTTTCGTTTTTTGTTTTAGTGATCTCAAAATCAATTTTCAATTTTTGATTCTGGGATTACAAAAACAAAAAACGAAAATTGATATTTGACAGTCAATTTTCAATTTTCTTTTTTCGTTTTGCTTCACGCAAAAATGAAAATCAAATACTGAAAATTGCCTCGACTTGTCCGTTTTTCGTTTTTTGATTTTAACTTTGACGTATCAATGTTAAGTTCGCATGAGGACGGGTTATGATGTCACTTCCGGTATGACGAGTAGAATAGAAAACGCAAATCGTGTCGTATAAGAGGTGTGAAGCGTGAGAGGCATGTGGCCCACCACGTCATCCTCGGTAGCCAGTGTATTGATCGATTTGTTAGGGTACCTATACATTGCTTTGGTTAGTTGCCCACTGTAGTTCTGGATAAAAAAAGATCAAGGGGTATCCTCTAAATCAAACCAATTATTGAACGGGCTAGCTCATTACGCAAATCCACTAGCTGGACGGTTTGAGATGTGACATCGCTGGCATAACTTTGATGTCAGGCTGAAATCGACATCGAGAGTCAAAGCAAAAACCGCCGGCTTGGGATACCGACATGCTAATTCAAAATAACCTCGGGGGATGAAATGTTCGAGATTGAGGCAACGACTCAAAAACTCACTCGAATCACCAAAAATGTCCAGGTAAACCCTGTGCGGGGATTCACGATTTACCTGGACTTGTGAAGATGCACCAGACAGGTCTGGATGGGTGGCATCCCGCTGTTCTCATTGGTTATTGGCATTGAGGCCTGAGCCAATCAGGACGCAGTGTTAGATTTCCTCATTTCTAGAAATATATGTTTAGAGCGCTACAAAAGCGAACAGCATTCATGCACACAACCGCTATTTGTTATTGATTTGAAATATAGTATTTATAAAGATACCAACAAAGATTTAATACCAATAAGAGTAAGCATCCCGTACATGGCAAGCGTCCCGTAAACCACCATTTCAAACACGCACAAAATCGCCACGTTTGATGCCAGACGTCTGAATGCTTCAACGCGTCAGGTCCAATCTTCATTCTCTATTTTTGGAACCTGGATCGTTGAAGCGTTCAGATGCCCGTCAACGTTCAGCGTCAAAAACGCCTCAACGCTTTAAGTGCGGATGTCAAACGCTTCAACGCATCGACGCGGGAAGTTCCTTTGGGGGTTATGATTAGAGTATCCACGTATTTATTATACAACCCTACTTTAATGAAACTCCCATGTGTATCAACTCCGTTGTTCTCCATATAATGCTTCACTCCTGCTGCACGAATGCCTACTCGCTTCTGCACATGCACAGTTGGCCCATTATAATCTAGCTCGAATGCCTGGCTCCAGGGATCTATAGTGTAGTGAAACTCCCACATCTTTCATCTTTTCCCCTACTGGTTTTCCATATTATGCTCCACACCTGGCTAAACAATCAGATTTGCGCTTTCCATACTACTCCGCGGACCGAAAGTGACATCATAAGCCTTGCGCGTGCGCAGTTAACATTGACGCGAGTAGTATACACCGAGCATTTCGCGCCAACAGCCCCCCACTGCGCATGCGTGTGACGTCACAGCGACCTGTCTTGGGGCGGTATTGGGGGGGTGTGCGCAGGAGTGTTGTGCGCAGGTATGACGTCACTTCCGGTTTGGGTGAATGGGGCGTGACCTTGGGGGCATGTATTTCTCCGCGGTGATGCGGTCTGGCGGTGATGCGGTCTGCCTCCGCGGACCGAAAGTAGTCCCAAACCCGTGGGTTTTCGTGGAAGTGCTCGGCAATCTGTAGGGACCGCTAGTGGACCGATGGGGTCGAGTGAGGTATCAAAGTGAAGCATTCGTGAAGGGGCATTTGATGGGCTGGGTGTGGGGTTGAACTAGCGTCATTCTGCGCATGCGCGGTGGTCCAAGGGTATGGAAATAGACGTTTCGGGAGCTAGGGGAGTTACTACTGGTCCAGTGGGGTCGAGTGAGGTATCAAAGTGAAGCTTAGGTGAGGGGGCATCTGATGGGCTGGGTGTGGGGTTGAACTAGCGTCATTCTGCGCATGCGCAGTGGCCCAAGGGTATGAAAATAGCCGTGTTGGGAGCTAGGTGAGTTACTACTGGTCCGATGGGGTCGAGTGAGGTATCAAAGTGAAGCCTAGGTGAAGGGGCATCTGATTGGACTAGCGGGTTTGAACTAGCGTCATTCTGCGCATGCGCGATAGTGGAAATAGCCGTGTTGGGAACTAGGTGAGTTACTACTGGTCCGATGGGGTCGAGTGAGGTATCAAAGTGAAGCCTATGTGAGGAGGCATCTGACTGGACTAGTGGCTCGAGCGTTGTCACCATTCTACGCATGCGCAGGCAGAGAATTGTGGGAAAAGTGTATGGAAATAGACGTTTTGGGATGTAGGTGAGCCACGAGTGGGCCGAATGGATCGAGTGAGGTATCCATGTGAAGCATTCGTGAAGGGGCATCTGATGGGCTGTGTGTGGGATTGAAATAGTGTCATTCTGCGCATGCGCGGTGGCCCCAGGGTATGGACATAGACGTTTTGGGAGCTAGGGGAGTCCCTAATGGTCCGATGGAGTTGTATGAGGTATCCATGTGAAGCATTCGTGAAGGGGCATCTGATGGGCTGGGTGTGGGGTTGAAATAGGGTCATTCTGCGCATGCGCGGTGGCCCAAGGGTATGGAAATAGACGTTTTGAGAGCTATTGGAGTCCCTAATGGGCCGATGGAGTTGAGTGAGGTATCAAAGTGAAGCCTAGGTGAGGGGGCAGCTGATGGGCTGGGTGGGTGCATGTAAAATTTTTCCTGAAAAAAAACGGAACACGGACTTTATCGAAAAATTCGGGAAAATGCCTATATGGGGTATGGGGGGTATATAGGTCGCCGGGCTTAACGGGGCTTGCCTATCAATAGAGTTATCTCCCCCTAGTTCCAGGGTGGGTGTATGTAAAATTTTTCCTGAAAAAATACGGAACACGGACTTTATTGTAAATTACGTGAAAATGCCTATATGGGGTATGGGGGGTATAGGACCATCCTGGGAAACCTACTTCTACACATTTGCGGTATAGGTTGTGGGGTCTCGTTTTCTTAGTCACGTCATTTAAAACATGATAGGAAGTGTCCCGGAGCGAATCGGTGAAATTTTTGAAAAAGTACGATATAGCCCCATATAGTCCCATACTGGGATATAGGATCAATGTTTGTCCCCCTGGGAAACCTACTTCTATACATTTGCGGTAGGGTTGTTTGGATTTGTTTTTCACGTCTCGTCATTTAGAACACGATAGGAAGTGTCCCGGAGCGAAACGGTGAAATTTTTGAAAAAAGTCACCGAGGCCTGGGTAGGCCCATAGGCCTATACTGCATGGCTATGGGTGTATAGGGCCATACGGGGTGGACATGTTGGAGTCTAGCGGGGTTTCTCATGGTCCAATGGGGTCGAGTGAGGTATCAAAGTGAAGCATTCGTGAAGGGGCATCTGATGGGCTGGGTGTGGGGTTGACATATCGGCCTTCTGCGCATGCGCGGTGGCCCAAGGGTATGAAAATAGCCGTTTTGGAGCTAGGGGAGCCCCTAATGGGCCAATGGAGTCGTAGTGAGGTATCAAAGTGAAGCATTCGTGAAGGGGCATCTGATGGACTGGGCGTGGGGTTGAAATATCGGCATTCTGCGCATGCGCGGTGGCCCAAGGGTATGGAAATAGACGTTTTGGAGCTAGGGGAGCCACTAATGGTCCAATGGGGTCGAGTGAGGTATCAAAGTGAAGCATTCGTGAAGGGGCATCTAATGGGCTGGGTGTGGGGTTGAAATATCGGCATTCTGCGCATGCGCGGTGGCCCAAGGGTATGAAAATAGCCGTTTTGGTATCTAGGGTAGCCCCTAATGGTCCAATGGGGTCGAGTGAGGTATCAAAGTGAAGCATTCGTGAAGGGGCATCTGATGGGTTGGGTGTGCGGTAGGAATATCATTCTGCGCATGCGCAGACGCAATGCGGAGCTCTCGTCCAATCAGAAGCGAGTATTTCAAATCCGTCACAGAGCTCTCAGCCAATCAGAAGCGAGTATTTTGACCCGGTGCATTATGGGCCATATCCAAGATGGCGGCACGTATGTTCAAGATGGCGGCACATCCGGTGTCGAAAACTGGCCATTTCGCCGGGATGTGGTCACCTAGTGTCGAAAACTGGACCCTGTATGGGTCCTGCTAGACGTTTTGGAGCTAGGAGAGCCCCTAATGGGCCGATGGAGTTGTATGAGGTATCAAGGTGAAGTATATTTCAAGCATGGGTGGATGGATGTAAAAATTTTCCTGAAAAAATACGGAACACGGACTTTATTTTAAATTACGTGAAAATGCCTATATGGTGTATGGGGGGTATAGGACCATCCTGGGAAACCTACTTCTCGACATTTGCGGTATAGGTTGTGGGGTCTCGTTTTCTTAGTCTCGTCAAGACAAACGTGATAGGAAGTGTCCCGCAGCGAATCGGTGAAATTTTTGAAAAAGTACGATATAGCCCCATATAGTCCCATACTGGGGGTATAGGATCAATGTTTGTCCCCCTGGGAAACGTACTTCTATACATTTGCGGTAGGGTTGTGGGGTCTCGTTTTACTCGTCTCGTCATTTAGAACATGATAGGAAGTGTCCCGGAGCGAATCGGTGAAATTTTTGAAAAAGTCACCGAGACCCATATAGATCCATATAGTCCCATACTGGGGTATAGGATCAATGTTTGTCCCCTGGGAAACCTACTTCTATACATTTGCGGTAGGGTTGTTTGGATTTGTTTTTCACGTCTCGTCATTTAGAACACGATAGGAAGTGTCCCGGAGCGAATGGGTGGACATGTTGGAGTCTAGGTGAGTCCCTAATGGTCCAATGGGGTCGAGTGAGGTCTTATTTTGAAGCTCTCGTGGAGGAGCACTTGACTACACTAATGGTTCGTCCGTGTTCAATAGTCTGCGCATGCGTAGCCTGGCCCGTAGTATAGAAAGTAGGCATTTTGGGGGGTATGTGGGTGTGTGTTTGGGTTAGAGATGGGCTATTCACGATTCGAATGGGTCGTGTGAGGTATCAATGTGAAGCTTGTGTGGGTAGAGTCAGAATGGCGTGTTTTTAAATGCAAGTCGCGTCAATCTGCGCATGCGCAGTCTGGCCGTAGTAGAGAAATCAGGCATTTTGGGGGGTATGTGGGTGGGTGTTTGGGGTAGAGATAGACCGCTATGGGTCCGAATAGGTCGTGGAAGGTGTCAAAGTGAAGCTTGTGTGGGTTAGAGTCAGAATGGTGTGTTTTTAAGTGCAAGTCGCGTTAATCTGCGCATGCGCAGTTGGTTGTAGTAAGTAAAGTGACCATTTTGGGGCAGTACATGAAGGTATTTGGGGTCGACATGAACTATTCACGGTTCGAATGCGTCCTGGAAGGTATCATCTTGTAGCTCTCGGGGTGTAGACCCCGATTTGAGGTCTGTTCACGTCACCTGTGACGTCATCGGTGACGTCATCAGTACGAGTAGTAAGTAAAGTGGGTATTTTGGGGCAGTGAAAGGAAGGTATTTGGTGTAGAGATGGACCATCTTGGTCCGAATGCGTCCTGGGAGGTGTCATTTTGTAGCTCTCAGGGTGTATACCCCGATTTGGGGGCTGTTCACAGCATCTGTGACGTCATTGGTGACGTCATCAGTACGAGTAGTAGCGAAAGTGAGCATTTTGGGGCAGTGAAGGAAGGTATTTGGGGTAGAGATGGACCATCCTTGGTCCGAATGCGTCGTGTGGGGTGTCATCTTGTAGTTTTCGGCGTGCAGACCTCGATTTGAGGCATGTTCGCGTCATCTGTGACGTCATTGGTGACGTCATCAGTAGGAGTAGTAGCGAAAGTGAGCATTTTGGGGCAGTGAAAGGAGGTATTTGGTGTAGAGATGGACCATCCGTGGTCCAAATGGACCGTGTGAGGTGTCATCTTGTAGCAACGCCCACCAACACCATTCTTAATGCTTCAACGCCCTGGTGAAATAGATCAGACGCTCTGATATTCCATGGAATTGTCACTAATTCTTCGAAATGCAGTGATGCCCGTCAACGCTCGTCGTTACACCTTAACACTCTAACATAACGCCATGATATAGACCGGAGAGAGAACAACAACAGCAACAACAACAAGGATGACACATGAGAGAACAACAACAACAAGAAGTTTTTTTCATATAGTTTATTCTCCCCAATGTTACATCATACCCACGCTGGGGGAGCCGCGTTGGGTATATTTACAATTCAAGAAGATTCTTATCCAATCAGAGGCCACCATTTGCATGTTTCATATTCGTTCCTGTCCGTTAGATGTATTCTTGTCCAATCAGAAGTCTCCATTTCAGAAAGTGCCATCTGAACCGTTTATTCTAATCATCGTCGGGCAGGCCAGGATACCGTTGAGGCAACATATCCTCAGATAGTTGTTTGCGCATTCTGAGTATCTATCAGTGCATGGGTGAATACTTTCATCCGATGGGGGTGGTGGTCAGTTTAACCACGAAGAACGTAACATTGGTCAATATCTCCATTATCCACTTGGTGTTACAATTCAAGAACACTCTTGTCCAATTAGAGGCCACCATTTGCATCTGTCATATTCGTTCCTGTCCGTTAGATGTATTCTTGTCCAATCAGAAGTCTCCATTCCAGAAAGTTCCATCTTCGGCCATGTTCGCTTTGAACCGTTTATTCTAATCATCGTCGGGCAGCCCAGGAAACCGTTGAGGCAACATATCCTTAGATACATGTTTGTGCATTCTGAGTATCTATCAGTGCATGGGTGAATACATTCACCCGATGGGAATATTCCGTAGTTTGGTCACGAAGAACGTAACATTGGTGACCCTCTCCATTGTCCACTTGGTGTTGGGGCGTTGTTGTTGGGCCCATTTCAAGGGATCCACGGTGTCCAGTTTCTCCAGCATCGTCTGTAGCGACACTCGGTTAATGATGGTAAACGGTTGGTCAAATACCCCGATGTTACTGCTCGGGTAAAAGTATCGGACTTGGTCTGTCTCCTTATGCCGCAGCACATAACCAAACGCCAGATTTAATTTGAAGGACGTAGCTTGGTCATTGAAAATGGCTTCCATGTAGCTGCGTAGACGGGCGAGGTCGGTCAGTCGAAAATTGTAGATATCTTGAATAGGGCGATGACGGTAGAAACAGTGCCGTATCATGGACCAGTGGCGCCGATAAATGTCACTCACTGGCTGGGCGTCCTGTAAGAGATCGCTAGGAACATTTATGGGCTCGTCCAGAAAATGTTCGATGTTGTCAGGCGTATGACTCGAAACCGTAACGGAGGGGTCCGGCTGGATATCCAGGCCCTCCTGGACCGTGGGTATAGGCAGGCTCTTCGTCATCGCATCACCAGTGGCGTTCGTCTCTCGTGCGATGGGTGGGAGTTCCCCCTGTTTCGATATTGATGCCTACGGGCTCTTCTACCTGCAAACGTGGCTGCGGAACAGGGTGTCGTGTGCGTTGGTGTCGCAGCAACTGACTGGTCAGTTTGAAATTACAACACATATAAGTGAAGTGGGAAGAGGTGCCGACATACTGACTGCGTCACATGACTTCACAGAATAGTCTTCTGGTTAACCTATTCTAAAGCACATACCAAGAATCTAACGATTCGTGATATGTGTTGTATCTCAGGTACGCTTTTATTGTACCTGTTCATGTGGCAACTTGCATGATATGACCACACGGCCCCTAGCACCGGCATAAGCGGTATTAGATACAAATCTAGAGAGCTATGATGGAAATGCTCTGACAACTCGTATACTGGTAATTGGTGAGCTGTTTCGCTGTGACAACTCGTACATTGGAGATTGGTAAGCTGTATCGTCGTCAGATGTAAATGACGGCATTTAACACAAAAGACTAGTCTGTAAGGCCCGATGTCGACCCAGCATCAACTTCCCACAAATGCCAACATATATCAAAGACCAAAAGGTCTGTACAGGGGGCGGGCCTCGGGGACGAAACGTCCACCAGCAGAATCTCGCCATATACAGGAAAAAATTACAACACATATAAGGGAAGTGGGAAGAGGTGCCGACATACTGACTGCGTCACATGACTTCACAGAATAGTCTTCTGGTTAACCTATTCTAAAGCACATACCAAGAATCTAACGATTCGTGATATGTGTTGTATCTCAGGTACGCTTTTATTGTACCTGTTCATGTGGCAACTTGGATGATATGACCACACGGCCCCTAGCACCGGCATAAGCGGTATTAGATACAAATCTAGAGAGCTATGATGGAAATGCTCTGACAACTCGTATACTGGTAATTGGTGAGCTGTTTCGCTGTGACAACTCGTACATTGGAGATTGGTGAGCTGTATCGTCGTCAGATGTAAATGACGGCATTTAACACAAAAGACTAGTCTGTAATGCCCGATGTCGACCAAGCATCAACTTCCCACAAGTGCCAACATATATCAAAGACCAAAAGGTCTGTACAGGGGGCGGGCCTCGGGGACGAAACGTCCACCAGCAGAATCTCGCCATATACAGGAAAAATTACAACACATATAAGGGAAGTGGGAAGAGGTGCCGACATACTGACTGCGTCACATGACTTCACAGAATAGTCTTCTGGTTAACCTATTCTAAAGCACATACCAAGAATCTAACGATTCGTGATATGTGTTGTATCTCAGGTACGCTTTTATTGTACCTGTTCATGTGGCAACTTGGATGATATGACCACACGGCCCCTAGCACCGGCATAAGCGGTATTAGATACAAATCTAGAGAGCTATGATGGAAATGCTCTGACAACTCGTATACTGGTAATTGGTGAGCTGTTTCGCTGTGACAACTCGTACATTGGAGATTGGTGAGCTGTATCGTCGTCAGATGTAAATGACGGCATTTAACACAAAAGACTAGTCTGTAAGGCCCGATGTCGACCCAGCATCAACTTCCCACAAATGCCAACATATATCAAAGACCAAAAGGTCTGTACAGGGGGCGGGCATTCTTCGCATGGACGCTTGGGTACTTCATGGCGTGCACGTGTGTGGCGCTGTAAATGATCCGGGCGCTGAAACGACAGTGTACATATCGTACAGTTATACCAGGCGGTTCTTCGTGCAGTGACTCGCGCACCCATAGCCATGCAACATGGGCTATGGCGGGCCTACCCAGGCATCGTGTGACTTTTTCCAAAAATTTCACCGATTCGCTCCGGGACACTTCCTATCGTGTTCTAAATGACGAGATGTGAAAAACAAATCCAAACAACCGTACCGCAAATGTATAGAAGTAGGTTTCTCAGGGGGACAAACATTGATCCTATACCCCCAGTATGGGACTATATGGATCTATATGGGTCTCGGTGACTTTTTTCAAAAATTTCACCGATTCGCTCCGGGACACTTCCTATCATGTTCTAAATGACGAGACTAAGAAAACGAGACCCCACAACCCTACCGCAAATGTATAGAAGTACGTTTCCCAGGGGGACAAACATTGATCCTATACCCCCAGTATGGGACTATATGGGGCTATATCGTACTTTTTCAAAAATTTCACCGATTCGCTGCGGGACACTTCCTATCATGTTTGTCTTGACGAGACTAAGAAAACGAGACCCCACAACCTATACCGCAAATGTCGAGAAGTAGGTTTCCCAGGATGGTCCTATACCCCCCATACACCATATAGGCATTTTCACGTAATTTAAAATAAAGTCCGTGTTCCGTATTTTTTCAGGAAAAATTTTACATATGCTTGAAATATACTTCACTTTGATACCTCATACAACTCCATCGGCCCATTAGGGGCTCCCCTAGCTCCAAAACGTCTAGCAGGACCCATACAAGGTCCAGTTTTCGACACTAGGTGACCACATCCCGGCGAAATGGCCAGTTTTCGACACCGGATGTGCCGCCATCTTGAACATACGTGCCGACATCTTGGATATGGCCCATAATGCACCGGGTCAAAATACTCGCTTCTGATTGGCTGAGAGCTCTGTGACGGATTTGAAATACTCGCTTCTGATTGGACGAGAGCTCCGCGTTGCGTCTGCGCATGCGCAGAATGATATTCCTACCGCACACCCAGCCCATCAGATGCCCCTTCACGAATGCTTCACTTTGATACCTCACTCGACCCCATTGGACCATTAGGGGCTACCCTAGATACCAAAACGGCTATTTTCATACCCTTGGGCCACCGCGCATGCGCAGAATGCCGATATTTCAACACCACACCCAGCCCATTAGATGCCCCTTCACGAATGCTTCACTTTGATACCTCACTCGACCCCATTGGACCATTGAATGTCCTAAACCAAACGTCTATTTCCATACCATGCGGGCCACCGCGCATGCGCAGAATGCCGATATTTCAACGCTTCCACGCCCAGACCATCAGATACCCCCTTCAAGTGCTTCTTTGATGCACCTCACTCAGTCCCATTGGACCATTAGGGGCTCCCCTAGCTCCCAAAACGGCTATTTTGCATACCCTTGGGCCACCGCGCATGCTGAAGGCCGATATGTCAACTCACCATGGCCATCGGATTGCACATACGGAGAGAGGCGTGCTTCTTTGGGTACACACTCACTCAGAGCCGTGGACCAGCGAGGGAGAGCCCCATGAACTCCAACATGTCCACACCCATGCATGGCCCTATACACCCATAGCCATGCAGTATAGGCCTATGGGCCTACCCAGGCCTCGGTGACTTTTTTCAAAAATTTCACCGTTTTGCTCCGGGACACTTCCTATCGTGTTCTAAATGACGAGACGTGAAAACAAATCCAAACAACCCTACCGCAAATGTATAGAAGTAGGTTTCCCAGGGGGACAAACATTGATCCTATATCCCAGTATGGGACTATATGGGGCTATATCGTACTTTTTTCAAAAATTTCACCGATTCGCTCCGGGACACTTCCTATCATGTTCTAAATGACGAGACTAAGAAAACGAGACCCCACAAGCTATACCGCAAATGTCTAGAAGTAGGTTTCCCAGGATGGTCCTATACCCCCCATACCCCATATAGGCATTTTCACGTAATTTACAATAAAGTCCGTGTTCCGTATTTTTTCAGGAAAAATTTTACATACACCCACCCTGGAACTAGGGGAGATAACTCTATTGATAGGCAAGCCCCGTTAATCCCGGCGACCTATATACCCCCCATACCCCATATAGGCATTTTCCCGGATTTTTCGATAAAGTCCGTGTTCCGTTTTTTTTCAGGAAAAATTTTACATGCACCCACCCAGCCCATCAGCTGCCCCCTCACCTAGGCTTCACTTTGATACCTCACTCAACTCCATCGGCCCATTAGGGACTCCAATAGCTCTCAAAACGTCTATTTCCATACCCTTGGGCCACCGCGCATGCGCAGAATGACCCTATTTCAACCCCACACCCAGCCCATCAGATGCCCCTTCACGAATGCTTCACATGGATACCTCATACAACTCCATCGGACCATTAGGGACTCCCCTAGCTCCCAAAACGTCTATGTCCATAGCCTAGGGCCACCGCGCATGCGCAGAATGACGCTAGTTCAATCCCACACACAGCCCATCAGATGCCCCTTCACGAATGCTTCACATGGATACCTCACTCGATCCATTTGGCCCACTCGTGGCTCACCTACATCCCAAAACGTCTATTTCCATACACTTTTCCCACAATTCCCTGCCTGCGCATGCGTAGAATGGTGACAACGCTCGAGCCACTAGTCCAGTCAGATGCCTCCTCACATAGGCTTCACTTTTGATACCTCACTCGACCCCATCGGACCAGTAGTAACTCACCTAGCTCCCAACACGGCTATTTCCACTATCGCGCATGCGCAGAATGACGCTAGTTCAAACCCGCTAGTCCAATCAGATGCCCCTTCACCTAGGCTTCACTTTGATACCTCACTCGACCCCATCGGACCAGTAGTAACTCACCTAGCTCCCAACACGGCTATTTTCATACCCTTGGGCCACCGCGCATGCGCAGAATGACGCTAGTTCAACCCCACAGCCAGCCCATCAGATGCCCCCTCACCTAAGCTTCACTTTGATACCTCACTCGACCCCACTGGACCAGTAGTAACTCCCCTAGCTCCCGAAACGTCTATTTCCATACCCTTGGACCACCGCGCATGCGCAGAATGACGCTAGTTCAACCCCACACCCAGCCCATCAAATGCCCCTTCACGAATGCTTCACTTTGATACCTCACTCGACCCCATCGGTCCACTAGCGGTCCCTACAGATTGCCGAACACTTCCACGAAAACCCACGGGTTTGGGACTACTTCCGGTCCGCGGAGGCAGACCGCATCACCGCCAGACCGCATCACCGCGGAGAAATACATGCCCCCAAGGTCACGCCCCATTCACCCAAACCGGAAGTGACGTCATACCTGCGCACAACACTCCTGCGCACACCCCCCATACCGCCCCAAAACAGGTCGCTGTGACGTCACACGCATGCGCAGTGGGGGGCTGTTGGCTCGAAATGCTCGGTGTATACTACTGACGCGTCAAAGTTAAAATCAAAAAACGAAAAACGGACAAGTCGAGGCAATTTTTAATATTTGATTTTCATCAAATGAAACGAAAATTGAATGTCAAATTTCAATTTTTGATTTTGAGAAACCGAGATCGAAAAACGAAAATTGAAATTTGACATTCAATTTTCAATTTTCGTGTTTCGTTTTACTTCGTGCAAAAATGAAAATCAAATATTGAAAATTGCCTCGACTTGTCCGTTTTTCGTTTTTTGATTTTAACTTTGACGCATCAATGTTAACTGCGCACGCGCAAGGCTCATGATGTCACTTTCGGTCCGCGGAGTAGTATGGAAAACGCAAATCGGTTTGTTTAGGCAGGTGTGGAGCACAATATGGAAACATATGAGAGTGTCACCACACTATAGATCCCTGGAGCCAGGCATTCGAGCTAGATTATAATGGGCCAACTGCGCATGTCCAGAAGTGAGTAGGCATTCGTGCGGTAGGTGTGAAGCATTATATGGAGAACAACACTGTTGATACACATATGAGTTTCATTAAAGTAGGGTAAAATATTAAATACGTGGGTACTCTAATCATAACCCCAAAAGGAACTTCCCGCGTCGATGCGTTGAAGCTTTTGACACCCGCACTTAAAGCGTTGAAGCCTTTTGACGCTGAACGTTGACGGCATGTAAACGCTCCAACGATCCAGGTCCCAAAAATAGAGAATGAAGATTGGACCTGAAGCGTTGAAGCAGTCAGACGTCTGGCATCAAACGTGACGTTTGTGTGCTTGTTTGAAATGGTGGTTTACGGAACGCTGGCCATATACGGATATCGCGGCCCATCACCACGATGCTTGCTCTTATTGGTATTAAATCTTTGTTGGTATCTTTATGAATACTATATTTCAAATCAATAACAAATAGCGGTTGTGTGCAGGAATGCTGTTCGCTTTTGTAGCGCTCTAAACATCTATTTCTAGAAATGAGAAAATCTAACACTGCGTCCTGATTGGCTCAGGCCTCAATGCCAATAACCAATGAGAACAGCGGGATGCCACCCATCCAGACCTGTCTGGTGCATCTTCACAAGTCCAGGTTAATCGTGAATCCCCGCACAGGGTTTACCTGGACATTTTTGGTGATTCGAGTGAGTTCTTGAGTCGTTGCCTCAATCTCGAACATTTCATCCCCCGAGGTTATTTTGAATTAGCATGTCGGTATCCCAAGCCGGCGGTTTTTGCTTTGACTCTCGATGTCGATTTCAGCCCGACATCAAAGTTATGCCAGCGATGTCACATCTCAAACCGTCCAGCTAGTGGATTTGCGTAATGAGCTAGCCCGTTCAATAATTGGTTTGATTTAGAGGATACCCCTTGATCTTTTTTTATCCAGAACTACAGTGGGCAACTAACCAAAGCAATGTATAGGTACCCTAACAAATCGATCAATACACTGGCTACCGAGGTGGGCCACATGCCTCTCACGCTTCACACCTCTTATACGACACGATTTCGTTTTGCGTTTGCGTTTTCTATTCTACTCGTCATACCGGAAGTGACATCATAACCCGTTCACGTGCGAACTTAACATTGATACGTCAAAGTTAAAATCAAAAAATGAAAAACGGACAAGTCGAGGCAATTTTCAATATTTGATTTTCATTTTTGCGTCAAGCAAAACGAAAATTGAAAATTGACTGTCAAATATCAATTTTCGTTTTTTGTTTTTGTAATCCCAGAATCAAAAATTGAAAATTGACGGTCAAATTTCAATTTTTGATTTTAAGATCACAAAAACAAAAAACGAAAATTGAAAATTGACGATCAAATTTCAATTTTTGATTTTGAGATTACAGAAACAAAAAACGAAAATTGAAAATTGACGGTCAAATTTCAATTTTTGACTGAGAAACCAAAAACGAAAAACGAAAATTGAATTGTGCAAGGTTACACGGACAGCACCAAGCTTCTTTCAGCCCTGTTGACGAGGGCCCTTCAGGAAATAAAAGCATTTTGGGAAAGGTATTGCGCCACAATTTCTAAAACTCTGGCGTTGAATGTATGTGGATATTGAAAAACTCAAAATGTCTTACGGAAGCACTTGATGCTAAAGGTCACATACCGTACAGACATGTATCCACATGGGATTTCTCGACTCTTAATACTACAATCCCTCATCAGGACCTTATTGACCGTCTAAGTTCATTAATAGTATCTCTGTTCCAAAAAACTGATCGTAGATATATATTAATGTCGGATGCCATAAAGCATTCTTTAGCTCTACTACATTCAAGAGATATCATTCATGGGATGTTTCTTTGTTTATTGAGTTGCTTGAATTTTTCATTAGAAATATCTATATGAAATTTGTCAACAATATATCAACAGCATAATACTGATCAGCGATACGGATTTGATATTTTGGAACATCATGATGTCTTGCCGGCATCATTGAAAATTGTTGACCGCTTCTCTCTTGCAGGAAACAAGCCTATGTTTATGTATACTTTTGTCTTTTTGAATTTGGTGCTAATACTGTTATATGGAAATGGAATAGGTCTTTGGATTATGGACGCGGATATTCTCTAATGGACGACGGCTGGATTATGAATGACGGACTGGACGCTTGTAATTCCAATGGGTACTAATTGTGCACCCCTATTGGCTGACCTATATCTGTTCGCTTATGAATAGGACTATATGCAGACGCTTTCAAAAACCGACCCATTCAAAGCCCGTTCCTTCTCATTTACCAAACGCTATATAGACGATCTTCTCGCTGTGGATAATCGCTATATAAATGACAGTGAAGGATATATATCCACCTTCACTGGTTTGAAGTTGACGATACATATCGCATGCTGATAGCAAAATACGAGCGTATCGTGCAAGATCTATGGCATTACGTTTCGTAACTTGTGTCTAATTCCGCTTAACCCGGGGCTAGGGGCCATATGAACCCATGTACTTCAAGATCCTCATGACACTCATATGAACAGTCACAATCAAAGCGTGACTGAGATACATCATTCTTTAGATGACGACTTTACAACGAATATTATGGATTAAGAATACTGATCAGTGATACGGATTTGATATTTTTGGAACATCATGATGTCTTGCTGGCATCATTGAAAACTGTTGACCGCTTCTCTCTTGCAGGAAACAAGCCTATGTTTATGTATACTATGATTGTCTTTTTGAATTTGGTGCTAATTACAAGCGTCTAGTCCGTCATTCATAATCCAGCCCTCGTCCATTAGAGAATATCCGCGTCCATAATCCAAAGACCTATTCCATTTTCCATATAACAGTATTAGCACCAAATTCAAAAAGACAATCATAGTATACATAAACATAGGCTTGTTTCCTGCAAGAGAGAAGCGGTCAACAGTTTTCAATGATGCCGGCAAGACATCATGATGTTCCAGAAATATCAAATCCGTATCGCTGATCAGTATTCTTAATCCATAATATTCGTTATAGTGTCGTCATCTAAAAGAAGATGTATCTCAGTCACGCTTTGATTGTGGCTGTTCATATGAGTACCATGAGGATCTTGAAGTACATGGGTTCATACGGCCCCTAGCCCCGGGTTAAGCGGAATTAGACACAAGTTACAAAACGTAGCGCCATAGATCTGGCACGCCACGTTCGTATTTTGCTATCAGCATGCGATATGTATCGCCAAATTTGAGAAAATTTGAGTGTAGGCGCTTGGTGGAATAGCCCTGTTTTTTAAGTTTCAGCACCAATGTTTTGTGACGTTGATTAAAATCGTCACATTTAACACAGGATCTAGCAAATGCTACTAAGCGAGATATGTATACGCCATATGCAGGTCCCACTGGAATATTACTGTCCAGAAAGGGATAGTTTACGATGTCGAAATTGTAATCATCTCCTTTGTCATCAAGTCGACGAGAGAGAATGCCCGCTTCAATACTGTTATATGGAATGTGGAATAGGTCTTTGGATTATGGACGCGGATATTCTTTAATGCTCGACGGCTGAATTATGAATGACGGACCAGACGCTTGTAATTACCCATGAATCCTTCCCCAATGTTTGCCAATGCCACCAAAATCCTTGAAGTCGTCCACCGACTGGGAGACTGAATTTGGGCGGGACCGGAAGTTGTGGCAATTCGTGGTTCCGCCATGTCAGTAGGTTGACATGGCCCGAATCGTCACCGGCTCTGCCGCTTTTTGCCACGACCTTTCCCTTTCCCTATATAGCTGGGATTGGTCTGGCGTTGCTGTTGTGGCATGCGACCAGCCGCCTAAGACTTCCCCTTTGGACCGGAAGCGGAAGTAGTCGGTCTGGATTGCTTGGTTGGGGGGCCGGAAGCTTCAGCAGAAGCACGTTTAATCACCCATTCTAGGGGAAGGAGTAAGCCTAGCCTTCTCCACCGTATCTCTTGGAGACGGGACAATGCCATTGAATAACAGCGATGATGCGGGCGATTGGTCTTTCAAAGTCCGGAGGACCATATCCGGAGCGTAGTTAACCACTGACGGCAGATAGGCCTGGCGTCTTAAGTGTACTAACATCGCCGCATTGAACGCGGATAAAGCCAATGCATCAGCATTAGGTTTAGCATTTACGTTCTGTAGATCCGCCAGTAATTGTAGTTCGGAGCTACAACTGGTTCCTAACTGGGAACCGAAAATTGCCGTCAAGAACCAATCCATGTGTGGGGCTATGGCTACCCCCTGTCGCGCAGCTTCTTCAATAGTTGAAGACTGCTTACTAGTTAGCGGGATCGTTACCTTGGCCGGAACCTTATTGCTAATACATATGTCGGCGAATTCCGGTTCCGGTTCCAAGGCCTTAAAGTCATATGCCGAATTATGGATTCCTTACGCTCTAGATGTAGGCTTCCCCACAGAAAGTGGGGCCGAAGCAGAAGCCGGTCTAAAAAGCGCACGCCTACCCGCTCTTGTTAGACGTTCCTGCTGTGTCTTAGGCTGGGCTAAGACTGTCTCAAGAACGGAGCATGATCCATGTATGGTATCTTACGCAGGAAGTGACGACGTCTGCCTGGTAAATGTCGACGGAGCCTCTGCCATTGTTTGAAGGCAGGAGGACGTCGGCTGCCAGAGACGTGGCATATTAGAGTATAGCTCATAGAGAGTCCAATACCTCTGAATATGAACGCCGCTCCAGATCATGATCACGGTCAGAATCCTCATTGGAACGACGTTGCACCCATTGACGTCTCATCGATGGGTTGACCGACAGATCAATAGCGTCTGACGTCACCAGCGGAAGCTGCAAAGGGACAGGAGACGGAACCTGAGCAGAACCGGAAGTGGACGCCAAAAGTTGCCGGAACTGGTTTAACTCATCTGCCTGCTGATCCATCCTACGAAGGATGACAGCTCACAGGGAGTCACCATGGACCGGAACTTCTGTATCGACCTGTAGGCTATTGGAGACCCACCTATAGGGAGATGCAGCAAGTCTAGCCCATTGCATTTCCGTACCGGAAGTCTCCGCCCGCCGGAAGTCGCCACAGCGGGCCTCTTTATAATGGGACCGGAAGGATGAAAATTCCTGACCGGAACCCCAGAGGGTGCCATACCGGAACCTGGAGGTAAGCGGAAATGACTGACAGGAAATAAGTACTGAGCCTTATGTGGGTTTATGATACCAGACTCAGACCCGTTCAGTCATATCTCACTGTGACTAGAACAATGCTGTGTTCCGACTAACGCCCTGAGGAATTAGGTGCGAAACTGGCATTGTTCCTGCAGAACAATAATCTCGACCCCCGGCGCCCCATAGGTATTTAATTGCTGGGGGCTTGATCTCAACCAGCCTTGTGTGACAGAGCCCGTATTTGCCTAGGTCTGCCCGTGGAGCAACAGGGAGTGATATATTTGGTCCCCGACCGACATAAATCACCTGAGAATTATAAGATACTGGGATATTCTCGTGAAAAGTTCCATTAGCGGTATCATTCCCAACAACCCGTATGGGCGTACGTTCAATATCACCACTCCTTTAACCGGTTTCTTCTTTTTACCTGTAGATAAATCAGAAACAATGGTACTAGTGCTTGGCGATTGGCCTTTATTAAGCCAAGAAAGTAAAGGGCCCGACCATGGACTATCAACCGATGCAGGCTTCTTCGCCGTCTCATTTACGATTAAATGGGAGGGCGGAGTCATATTACTAGCCTCTGACACTAAACCAGGGCACAGGGTACTCGCACCAGACCCGGTCGTTAAACTTTCAAATAAATCATCGGGCCACTGTTGACACTCCTGGCATCAATGGTTACCATCGCAAACAATATGGCCGCGAAAGGCGATACAAACTGAATGCAGATCGGCCGTTGTTTTGGACTTTCCGCAGACGCTACAGAATATTGAGGCCATTCGTATTATCGTTAAATACTAGCAAGAATACTTCTTAACAGAAATTTATGGCTTGTAGTCTTGTAGACGATGTTTTTCACTCATAAACGTAAATCCTTCCGTAAACACAGGAGCTTGTTGACACACGATCTTTACAGTTGACTGGCAAAGTAAAGAAGTGGAGAGCATTGTGTGCTGAGTGGGGGGTTGGGTATTATGGCGGGAAGGACTGTGCCATTGTTTTAATTTCTTCACTTGATTACGTGTTTACACATGAACGCATATGTCAGTAAGGTCAGTTTTACTGTGTAAAAAATACGGTCATTCTCGAATCCACCCCGCAGCAGAATGCCTGTGTCCAAGATTATTCAGGGCCTAATTTTCTCTTTTCAGACATGACAAGCTCGTGTGCTCGCAGAGAGCTCGGGTTTGAAAATATAACTTATATAAAACATGCAAGACATGAAATATCATTTATCGACTGCATTAGCAAACATAAACGTTTAGTCTGACAGTTTGACTTACATCATCTATGCTTTTGAACGAACCACTCCATTTTGCCACAATGTCACTGCAAGGGAACGAAAATGAGGGAACAATCACATGACTTTTCACCCAGGTGAAAACCTCACATGTTTCCACCCGGGTGAGAAGGTGAAAATGTTTCTACTCGGGTGAGAAGGTTTTCACATTTCCACCCGGATGAGAAGGTTTTAAACTGGGTGAAAACTAAAGAAATAAATCTAAAACAAAACAAGAGCCCTTAGGGGCTTCGATTTACGCCCATCTGAAATTACACTGGTCCAAATTTCAAAGTTGTCTGCTCATGGCCTTGGTCTCATTGGTAGCTACCAATCCAGAGAAAGGTCTATGATTTTGTGCTTGAGAATGTAACATTTATATCTTATATTGAATGATAATTAGAAGGGGCTTAACTCTTGGTATCTAGGTGACATTGAAACAAGAGCTGAGATCTCACTTATACCACGATGAAATCGACAATAGTCAAACACAAGAAAAAATAATTTTCCTTTCAAATAGATTCTTTTCAGGTGAGAACTTTTTTCACGAAAGAAGTAAAATGTGAAGAAAGTGATGAAGTAAACCTTTGTTTTTGAGTTAATACACAGATATAAAGTTCATGAAGGACCCGGCCATCTCCCAGTGAAATTAGTGAATACACGGTTTTTATTTCACAACAGTTTAACTGAATGCAGATGTTACTTACATGCACATGTATCAAACAGGAAAAGACACATCCACAGGACAAATGCCATATACATGTAGGGGAGACAACTCTGAATATTCCAACCTAACAAGTAAAATCAGCTAAACTGGATTCAGTTTCGGGAGACTGTGACCTTGACCGTTGACCTTGACCTACATTTTGGTATGAGATACATCTGTATCTACCGACACGCAAAAAATTAATTCTTAAAGATTTTCTGGTTTTGAGGTCACAGTACCTTGACCTTTGACCGTGCCCTAAATTTTGATAAAAGACACATCGTCTCTCCTTAATATATTAAAAGACAAAAAATCCTGATTTTTAACTGTTTTATGATTTTGGGGCCACATTGACCTTGACCTTGACCTTGACCTACAATTTGGTACGAGACACATCTGTATCTACTGACGCACAAAAAAGTTATTTTTAATGATTTCCTGATTTTGGGGTCACAGTGACCTTTGACCTTCGACCTTGACCTAATTTTTGGTATGCGACACTTCTTCATATTACATCCACTGACAAAAAATTAGCAATATTCAACGATTTCCTGATTTTTCGGCAACACTGACCTTTGTCCTCTAACCTCAACCTACATTTCGTATGCAACACATCTTCTCCCCTACCCAGGGAATCCACTCAACAAAAATTGGAACTGTATATAGAAAACTGTCAATGATTTCCTGACCTCGATCTCAATTTCGGTACGCGACACATCGTCTCCATCTAGTGTATCCACCTACAAAAAATATGGATAGAAAACGGGCACAGCTATAGGCCGGACACGAACGTTTCAGTGATTTCCATTTTTTAGGCCAGTGACCTCTGACCTCTGACCTCGACCTCTATTTTGGTATGCGACACATCGTCTCCACGTAGGGTATCCACTCACTAAAAATTGTAACTGTAGATAGAAAAACAGGTCGCAGATATAGACCGGACATGAGGGACGGACAAGCGGACACACGGACGGAAACTGTCATCTCATAATACGTCCGCCTTTTTGGTGGGCGTACAAAAATGAAACCTAGAAGTGAAAAAAAATAATTTAAAACTAAACAAGAGCCCAAGGGGCTACAATATATGCCCGTATATCTGGAATTACATTGGTCCAAATTTCAAGGTTGTTTAATAGCCTTGATTCCAATTGGTAGCTAGCAATCCAGAGAAAGGTCTACAATTTTGTGCTTCTGAGAATGTAACATGTATCACATCTTATATTGAATGATAAACTAAAATGAGCTTAACTCTTGGTAACTAGTTGACCTTGAAGCAAGAGCCGAGAGCTCACATATCCCACAATGAAATCAACAATATATAGCCAAACACAAGAAAATAGTAGTTTTCCTGCAAATGCATTCCTTTCAGACGAGAATTTTTCATGAAGGAAGAAGAAAGTGATGAAGTAACCCTTTGTTCTTGAGTTGATAAACATGTATAAAGTTCATAAAGAACCCCTCTCTCCTTAAATTAGTAAATGTATGGTTTTTATGTAAACCCTAATGGCCGCAAGGGTTTGTTAAAGAACTGACACCAAGTCCATAGTTTGAGCATGAGGATTCTGTCTTTAATCTCCCAGTAGGAAGGATGAAAAATACCCCCAGTAGCTTGCTTAAAGGCGGTCAACTGGTCACACACCATTTACCATTTCACCAGAATATCACCACATGGCCTTCATTGTTGTTGGAAAACGCCATAAAAATGAATGAAGTAATTCAGCACGCAGTCACAGATATAATTCCATCTCCTGGCAGCTATATAGCAACACACCAGATCACACCACAACACATCCGGACAGTGGGGGGTGGAAGAGATTACCGGAAAATCGAAAACAACAGCGTAACTTTCGACTGTGTACCGTCAGAATAGAAAATGGCGGTGGGTGACGCTTTACCCACGCTGTCGGGGACCTACGGAAACTGCCGACTAGACACTTCGGAAGCACCAAAAAAACCTCAGACGTGCATGAATTGTACACTCCGACTCGAAAATATAACAGGGCTTTGAATACAATACTAATATACTGTGCCACCTATCACACTCCCCTGCTAAGATATTGCTGTCTCAGCAATACGATAATCTATATACATGAAGAAAAAGACTACGAAGTTGGTGTAACAGTAACACTGGCTAACATTTGCACTAGTAACAGCTGTGTTTGAGCTATGTTAGACAATACATTTGGGTCCACACCAGTATTTGCAGTTAACCCTTGGTTCACAGCGGAACGTGGTAGATTGTAAGGGTTCATGTGCTGTCCAGCTGTGGTACGGCTACTCCTACGTAATGGTGGTTCATTATCAGGAAGGTCAGAGACTGCTCCGTCCTCATCCTGGTCATCGAGTACCCGTTCAGGCTCCCCTGCTGTACAGGAAGCACTACCATGGCCTTGCTGTTCAGCAGGCTCATCATCCAATTGTTCAAGTTCATCTGGTTGTGATTCAGCCGAATCAACACAATTTACTGGTATAAGTAGTCCGTATGACTCCTCGTCATCACTGTGAGGTTCCGTTACAGCGGTATTCGCAGTTTGTACCTCTGAATCCGCTTCCTTCAAACTGGCTGGGGCTACATCACTAACCAAAGCCTTCGAATCCAACAAGTCTTGTCGATGTAAGGTCTTTTGCTTAATGTCTCCAGCTAATGGCTCTACTGTGAACATATTGTCACCAACTTTAGCAACCACTTTATGAGGTTCAGGTAACCACTCATCTTGAATCTTGTGACGACCTACAACACGATTCTTGAGGAAGACACGTGATCCTATCTGTAAAGGATAGTTGCCTGCATTCTTGTTGTATCTGTCCTGACGCTTTACTGCTTCACGTTCCAACCTTTCGCTTGCCAACTGGAATGCACTCTGTAGTCTCTGGTGGTGTTCAGTTACCCATTCCTCTTGAGGCGCTTGTTCTGGATCCGCAGTCTCTCCTAGCATAAGGTCTACAGGCAGCTTCGGCTCGCGCCCGAAAAACAGATAAAATGGAGCAAACCCAGTTGTTGCATGAGGTGTACAGTTGTATGCATGAGTTAATTCTGGCAGAAGCAGTGGCCATTTGCGTTTTGACTCTGGGGGCAGTGTACTCAAAAGGTTGTGCAGTGTTCTGTTATATCTCTCACACTGTCCATTCTGCTCGGGATGGTATGGCATCGTCCTGGTCTTAGTGATACCATACATAGCACACAGTTCTTCGATGACCTTTCCTTCAAAATTTCGGCCCTGGTCACTATGTAACCTTCTCGGAACACCATACCGCACAAACCATTCTTGAACTAGAACACGTGCCACTGTCTTTGCAGATTGATCCCTTGTGGCAACCGCTTGTGTAAACTTAGTGTACACGTCAGTTAATACCAGCACGTTCTCTAGGTTGTTGTAGCCTTTCTCGAGCACCGTAAAATCCATAGCTAAGATCTCCAAAGGTCTCTTTGCGATGAGGGATCCTATTGATGTTTTGACGTTCCTGCCCTTCTTACCCAGCATGCACCTACTGCATTCAGTACAATAGGTGGCCACTTCTTTAGCCATGAAGGGCCAGTAACATCTAGCTGTGACTAGAGACAGAGTCTGGTCATATCCTTGATGTCCCATTTCGTCATGGACCGCAGCCAACACTTTAGATTTCAGAGTCTCTGGTAGAAGAACTTGTCGAACCTCGTTGCCATTCTTCTGTATCCTCCTATACAGGACACCATCAACCTTGACAAGACGGTCCCAAGACTTGACGAGCTTCTTCACACGTTTACTCTCACCTCCTATCAATCTGTATGTTGGTAGTCTCTTTTGTTCTCAAAAGACATGAAGACGGCCAACATCTGGATCTGTTTTCTGAAGGTCACTAAGCTCCGATCGCGAAAGACTCGGAATATCAGACGACAACACTGGCTCAGGCCCATGTCGTTGTTGTGGAACGTTGACTTCTTCCATCCAAACCTGGCTGATCACTGTCCCAATTGTTTCTGTGAGGTCTCTCGGAAGAGGTGTGGAAGATACGTAGCTGTGTCCACTCTGTACGAAGACTTCTTCAAGTCGTTGAACTTCAGGAGTATGTTCAATCTTCCGGCTCAGGGAGTCCGCATTTTTATTGGTCTTCCCAGATCGGTGCTTGATATCAAGATCAAACTGTGCCAGTTGGCCAACCCATCTCATCTCAGTTGCCCCAAGTTTTGCTGTCGTTCTTATGTAAGTCAGTGGATCATTGTCTGTGTAGACTGTACACTTTGCTCCAATCAACATGTCCCTATACTTATCAGTCACTGCCCACTTGAGTGCCAATAGTTCCAGTTTCAT
>JAVTVY010051869.1:0-26357 GCA_036873755.1 Hanleya hanleyi
AAAAATGATGCTGGTCGAACCTCTACTGTTACAGAGTTTACAATCTCCCTATCCCATCCCGGCCACCGTGCAAAAACTCCAGTCTTTGGATGAAGAAATGAATAGTATACTGCAACGTCCATTGCCCGATCACGAGAAAATTCAACTCTACCATCATACGCTGAACCGGTACCAGACGTTTATGGATCAATATAGAGGAAGTAGTACTAGTAGTAGTAGTACACTTCCCACCACCACTACGCCCCCCATCCCAGCCTCATCTCTGCCACCACGACCACCACCGTCATCCTCGGCCTCACCTGAGCTGGAACAGGAAGTATTGGCCAGTGTGCCTAAAGCCTACAAGACCAGGGCCCGTTTATTGTTGGATCGGGTGAAACAGAATGCCGATATGGGTTGGAATGCGGAAGGACACCTACTGATTCGCAACCAAGTGGTGCCGGGGTCTCATATGACGGATTTAATCAACGATATGGTGCGTTCTCGCAAACACTCTAATCCACCGGGCTGGGAAGCCTTTGCTCAGGCGTTAAAAGACATACACACCCCTCAAGAATTGATAGGCAATAGGGAACGCTGGAAGTGGATGCAAGCCCCTGCTGGACGTGTCCCCCATACCTGGGAACGTGGTGAATGGCAACCGCACACGCCACCCACAACACCCGTACGGCGGGATCGTTCTTTTCATCCCTATGCCTCCCCTATACCGACCACACTACAACCACGACGACGACGGACACGTATGAAGTCACCGCCACAACGCCGAGTGGCACCCAAGGCCTGGGAGCCCTATTAAAGCCCGGTGCAGAAGCCCGAAAGTTCAGTCGTCGTCGTCATGTTTTACATGACGTTGCCCAGTAATAGCTCATTCGACGTGTTTCCTGAGAACACCTTGACCCAGTATGTCACGCAATTACCCCAACCGTTACATTTACCGGGACGCTGGGAATGTGGACTGGTGGATATTCAATACCCTTATTCATGGTACAATGTACAAGACGGAGAAGTATGGTACGAAGTGACCTACGAAGATAAAGTCTACAAACTCATTCTCCCCCAAGGCCAATACGATACACCGCAGACGTTCATACAGGCTCTGAATGGCTTGATGGAGTACAAGGCCCTAAAGTTCAGCACGGGTGCTACAACACACCTGATATCCTTGCACATCAGGAGCGAGATATTGTTCGATGTCGACGTACACAACGACAAGAGCTCTATCATGCTGACCGCTAACGCGAATGTGAAACTCAGTCCTATGCTACAGGAAATGTTAAGGATGCCTTACTCCGTCTACAAGGGAGCCACCATTGTCGAGGGGGATTATTTGATGGATATGAAAGTAGGTATGTACGCACTGTACGTCTACTCGGATGCCGTGGACAGCCATATTGTGGGTGATGTGAACACACCTCTGTTACGGGTGGTGCCCATTACCAAGACGTATGGTGAACAAGCCACCGAGAGTTTCAACCATATCATGTACCTGCCCGTACGCCATATCGATATCAGCACGATCACGGTGGATATAAGAGATGACAGAGGACGTCCGATCCCATTCGAACGAGGAAAAGTGGTGCTGACACTTGCTTTCCGACAAGCTCGCTCTCCTCACTTCGTATAATGTACGTGCCTTACCAGTGCCATACGCCCAGCTATGTCGACTACTACAAGAAACAAACGGGAGGAAACTTGCCCGTGTTTAGCGGGGCACGCATGCAACGCGGTCACGGATTGGGGAACATCCTGGGCAGCATTATGAAAACGTTTTTACCCATGGTGACACGGGGTGTGAAAGCGGTAGGAAAACAAGCGGTACGCAGTGGATTACGCGTGGCCGGTGATGTGATGGAAGGCACAGCACCCCGACAAGCTTTGAAACGCCGGGCTAAAGAAGCAGGCAGCGTTTTGATCGCCAAAGCCCTTAAAAGACAAAGACCCACACGACCCCCATTCATTCAACGTCCAACACCCCAGAGGAGAAGGACTAAGCCCCAGAAGAAGAAGAAAAAGAAGAGACGTACTAGTAGGAGAGACATCTTCGCATAATGGCCTACATTCACTCCGAGTCGTGTCCGTCTACCAACAGTGAATTGGATTTGTGGACTACTCCACCCACCCAAACGAGTGTAGGCGAAGGACGTTGGGTAGAACATCGACCCCTGGCTAGCCTGACGGGGGTGGGGCCCGTAGAATTTACCATTGAAAACAAAGATACGGCCTACCTGGATTTAGCCCACACCTACTTGTACGTGAAAGCCAAAATAACGAATAGGGACGGGACGGACATAGCGGTCGATGCGCCAGTAGGCCCGGTGAATCTTTGGCTGCACTCCTTGTTCCAACAGGTGGATATAGGTCTGAACGATAAACTCATCAGTACGTCCACCAATACGTACCCGTACCGAGCCTACATGGAGACGATGTTGTCGTACGGTATTGATGCCAAAGAATCACACTTACAAGCTGAGCTGTACTTCAGGGATAGACCCGGATACCTGCCAACATAACCGGTGGCAATGCTGGGTTCGAGTCACGCAAAAAACTGGCAGCCAAAAGCAAGTCCATCGATATGATGGGACGACTGCACGCCGATCTGTTCATGCAAGACCGCTACATGATGAACGGTGTATCCATCAAGATCAAGTTGATCCGGTCCTTACCTAAGTTCGCCTTAATGTGCGGTGGCGAGGGCGATATCGATTACCAGATCGTCATTGAAGATGCAGCCCTGTTTGTCCGTACGGTAGATTTGCAACAGGGTGTGTTGCTGGGTCACATGGAAGCCTTAGCGAAAAAACCAGCCATGTACCCCATCCGACGCGTACAGACCAAGGTGTTCTCTGTGCCCACAGGTACGATGATGGCCAATCGTGAAAATTTATTTCTAGGGGATCTGCCTAAACGTCTTACCCTGGCGTGTGTGACCAACACCGCATTCAATGGAAATTGGGCTGAGAATCCGTTCAATTTTAAACATTTCAACATTAACTTTGTGGCACTGCACGTGGCCGGCCATCAAATTCCAGCCCGACCCTTACAACCGGACTTTACTAAGGGAAACTATGTGCGGACCTACCTGAACCTGTTTACAGCTACAGGACAAAACAACCAGGACGAAGGCAATACCATCAGTCGAGACGACTTTATGAAGGGATACACATTGTTCGCCTTTGACCTCACCCCCACCTTGGAACACGATCATCAACTGGCTTTGCTCAAGAAAGGAAACCTACGGTTGGAACTGCGTTTCTCCGTCCCTGTACCCGACACCATTAACGTGATTTGCTACGCCGAGTTTGATAACGTCATCAGCGTGGATCACCAAAGAAACGTGCTGTGTGACTTTCCCACCTAAGATGGATACAGAGCAGCTGATCAGCATACTCCAGCGAGATCCCAAGATCCCCTTTCGAGGTGTGTTTCCACGCAATGTGTTTCCCACTCACTCCACTACCCCAGCAGCCTACATCTTGAATACAGACACAAAGAGTCGACCCGGTGAACATTGGATAGCGGTGTACGTGGACACCCAAGGCCAAGGCGAATACTTTGATTCCTACGGACTTGCACCCCTCCATGCCGATTTGGTGAAATTCATGGACGTCTCTACGACAGAGTGGCGTTGGAATACGCAAAGATTACAAGGCCCCTTGAGTAGTGTGTGCGGACAGTACTGTGTGTTTTATCTCACTCACCGGAGTAGAGGACATTCACTGCCTACCATTGTACATATGTTTGATGATTATTGTCAAGCCGAAGACCGGGATGTCCTCGTCTATGACTGGACGGCCTCTCGTTTTAATGTGCATGCTCCATTTCTCTGGTTAACTTAATGCGCGCGCGCATCTTGTTTTATTATTATTATCGTTATGACGTTGTTGTTCTGACGTTGAATAAAAATGATGATGAAAAAACACAAGGATGGGTTTTGACTTTCTTTTTTTATTTAAGTCAACAAGCAAGGAGTTATACAACTATAGAATACAAATAGTAGGGGTATGTACACACATAGAATAGTAGTAGTATATAAAAGTTTTGTCAGGAGTAGGATTTGAACCTACGCAGGGTATCACCCCACCGGCACTTAATACCGGCGCCTTAGACCACTCGGCCATCCCGACTTTTACAGTTTTTATAACTCGTGACTCCACAGTTATTAGTGTTCCACATTTTTTACAAGTCCAAGTAGGTAGTGCTCACACCGTCGGCCAATACTTTCCGTTTCGGATAAAAGAAAGTAAAGGCGTCTCGTTGCTGGATATAGGTGCGCATCTGGTGGTCCACCACCCGGAATCCTCGGTTGGTCCCACTGGCACTGGCCTGGCTCTGCAATACACCCAGGTAGAGATCTTTGTCGATGGCAGGGTCACGTCGGTTGACGCCTTTACAACTAAACTTGTTGTTTCCATCTCCTCCGTAACAATAGTAGGTCTTGGACGACAGGGCGATCATGGCATCTCCACTCCACTCGAGTTTAAACAGGCCCGGCGTCCGTTTGTCGTAGGTGTAGTGGTCGCGTCGAGGTAGCCACAGGTCCCGATCCGCTTCATATTGTTCCCGTAACTCGGGTTTCACCAGGGACTCCCAATCGGCGTTGGAGACGGCCATGTAGGCCGAATCTGTGTCCATCTCCATCAACTGCCAGTCTGAGGAATTAAAATAGACACCCATGAAGTCGTAGAGAAACTGCAACATCCTCAGCTTGGCCACGTGATAGACCATACATCCAATTTGGAGGGGTAAATTGTACCGGATAGTCTTCTTAGCTGAAGTGACTTCATAGGTGTCGTCATCGATGACCTCCACGGATCGAAACAGAGGAGAATTGACTTTTTTGCAGGCTTGGGCAGTCGTACAAATGTTCACGTTGACGTGCTTATCCTGGTTGGTTACCGTTTTTCCATAATAACCATTGCCAGTGAGTTTCCAACATTCAGCCATGATGGCCTGACTGGGGTATTCATCACCTTGACGACGGGCCGCCGTGACGAGCTCGGCATTCTCCGCAAAACAAGCCTCGGGGACGTACTGGATGACTTGATAGATATGAGTAATTTCCAAACCGTGCTTCATGTACCACTGCAATAAGGGGGTGCCCAGCAAGATTTTGTCCGCCCACATACTTCCAATCAACATGCGGCGTGGTTGAGGTAAACACTCGTGTTGCTCTGCGTAGGTGCGCATGGTCTCCCCAATATCATCCCGACCCACCAGCGTATTCTTGAAGATAGGCGGACACTGGGCGAAGAGGGGCTTGAGAGTGTCGGGAACATGCAGGTCGCATTCTACAAAACCGTAGAGCTGCCCCGAACGAATGGCGTCCAACATCTGTGGCAGACTCAGCAGTCGCCGACGACTCAACGGGTACTCACGCTCTTTTAGGAACCGTTGTAAATGGGGCGGGCCTGGCACAGGGTGTGAAATTCACACTCCCACATTTCAATCAAATGGTAGCCTCGCTCTTTCACATAATCTCCGTTGGCCACTACTTCCTCCCGTAATTCTAAGGGTGTTTTCCCGCGTCGCTCATTAAAACGACCCGCGCTGAAATGACATTCGTGGCCGTGCCAGTAACAGCCATAAAACTGGAAAACAGTGGGTGTTCCTTGTACAAGGGCAAACCCATCGACGGGGAGACGCCGATCGCCTATCCGCTTCTCAGTGGCGTTGGTCTGGTGTCGTATATAAATACCCCGTCGATAGGCTTCCCACTCCAACCACTGGTCGGCAAGATGTTTGTGAGGCAACCGTTGGGGAGTAAAATGACGCCCTTCCGCCAACCAACGTGTATAATGACCACTGGGCATAGGTTGGGCGAGTGACCACAGGTAGAGGGCATTAGCATCAAAGCCAATGATTTTGGCAACGGGTTTTCCACTGGGGAGAGTCGTGACATCCTTCTCGTGGTAGCGGTGAAAAATAAGACTGGGCCCGCCCACAATGTTATCTTTCAGACAATTATGCATGTCCGCATCTTTCTGTTGTACCAGCGAGAAGTAAGTGGAACACTCTTGAAACAAATGGCGAAGGGCCAGCCCCGGTAAACTTAAGCACTCTTTAAAGATGTCCACGTGCATTTGGCGTTGAAAAAGTTGCACCATTTTCTCGGCCGCCTCTAGGAAAGGAACCACATCTAGGTTGTTGTACCATATGAGGAAATCTTCCAAGGTCTGCATATGTTCATCGTTCCATACCTGCTGTAGTTCACGGTACGTGTCTTCCGGACATTCCACTTGCTTCAAATCATCAAAGAAGGCGTGCCGAGATGGCAACTGTGTTTCCTGCAAACGGTCGAGCGATGATATATACGTGTAAGGGAACCTCCCTTTGGTTTGTGCACAGTTATAGGCCTTGACCCACTGATCATAGCTACAATTAGGAGCTAGGTAGTTGCGCACGTCCAGGAAATGCAGTGACGTAGTAGTGAGGGCCATGTGGTTGTTGATCTTCTTGATCACCGACTTGAGGGTATCGGACTGGGCCAAGTAAGGGTAGAGAAATTCCTTCACCATGTTCAAGTCGTAGCGTCCCGAATTGAAGCCGAGCACCGGTAACTGACTTAGGTATTGTAGGAACCGTAACTTCAATTTCTCCGCATACGGTTTAGGTAGAGGAACATCCCGCGCCTGCAGAGGCTGCGACTGCAGGGACTCGACTCGGACTCGGACTCGGACTCTTCATCATCGCTGAACGCTACACCCGGTACAGGAATGCGGTCGTCCAGTTGGTCCAGGACGTGCTGAAACTTCACCACCAACAATGCCGTACTAGCCGCACTGACTTGCTCTAAATACTCCATCATGCGGGTAATCAACTCATGGGAGTTCCCCGTGGACACGAAACACACCGGAGCAGCGTCATAGCCAGGTACGTTGCTGGAAATACTGACACTCAGAGGAATATGGCGCTGCGTCCACTGTGTTTTGGCAGAAAACAGGTCCATGGGCTCCAACAGGGCTTCAAAGTCATAGCACGCCCGGTAGGGGAAATAACGGTCCTCTTCCGGTATGATGAGTCCCTCATCGGCCAGTTCCTGGAAAATAGTAGGCGTATTATGATACACGCCACCCAGATAGACTCGCTTCACACTGTTGTCACAGATTTTCTCGTGGCGATGTAAGTCGGTGGAGCGATAAAACACCCGATGGCATTGGGCACAACTGAAAGACTGGGCGTACTGGCTCATATTGGAGATCAGCGAAAAATGACTCATGCCATTGTGGTCGAATACATTCACTTTCATGGTAGCAGCATACCGTTCTGTGGATCGCCGAACCAATTCAGCCACAAATGTATCGTCATCCTCCCGTCGTAATCGATAGACAAAGATATTAATATGAAACAGGGACTCCACGTCATCCAAATGCTTGAAGGGGACACCTCGGAAGTGCCGCTTATCCATGTCTTGCTGCTCTAAATATTCTTCCCAATACCCATCGGCCACTGTGTCACAACTCTGGGGGTTACACTCGTCCACATGCACGGCCAAACACCGAAACAGACATTTGCGGTCTTTGTAGGGTCCCTTCACCCCTACTGTTAATGCATACAGGCCGTGTCGATGAAGCAACCACGGAGGCAGTAGTACAGGAGCTCCGATAGGATGATCTCTCATTTTCGTGACGAAAAATGTGACGTTAGTCACCATTTGCACCAACCATTGGGTATTGGGGCGTTGCAACCGAGCCCATTCCAATGGATCCAACGTAGTGAGTTGCTCGACCACCGGCTCCAGAGAAATGGCATCCGTGATGGTGAATGGCTGGTCAAACACATACGAATTATTACTCGGATAGAAATACCGCAGCTGGTCCGTCTTTTTGTGCCGTAAGATATACCCAAATGTCACATTCAATTTGAAGGCAGTGACCTGATCTTTAAAAATGTTGTCGGCGTAAATAGGAAGATACGTGAGGTCCTCCAACCGAAAATTATACAAGTCCAATAGACGACGGTCACGGTGGAAACAATGGCGTATGGTAGCCCAGTGACGTTGATAAATGTCCCTGACACGATCATCTTCAGGCAAGACTTCAACCGGAGGTACTGCTGGATCAAAGGGAAAATCTTCTCCACGTCTCATGCTTTTCGTCTCATACAAGCGGATAGGCAGGCAGGAGGACTGGTTGGCGGGCTGGCTGGCTGATCAAGTCAGGTCAGGTAAGTCAGATTGAATACACCCTTTCCCTAAAAATCAACTCCTTTTATACATTTTACTACTCGCGGCCATCTTTTCCCACCTCCCACATGGCGGCCATCTTTTCCCACCTCCCACATGGCGGCCATCTTTTCCCACCTCCCACATGGCGGCCATCTTTTCCCACCTCCCACATGGCGGCCATCTTTTCCCACCTCCCACATGGCGGCCATCTTTTCCCACCTCCCACATGGCGGCCATCTTTTCCCACCTCCCACATGGCGGCCATCTTTTCCCACCTCCCACATGGCGGCCATCTTTTCCCACCTCCCACATGGCGGCCATCTTTTCCCACCTCCCACATGGCGGCCATCTTTTCCCACCTCCCACATGGCGGCCATCTTTTCCCACCTCCCACATGGCGGCCATCTTGTACCCACCTCCCACACATCACACATGCGCACACCGCCCCATTTTACACACTTATGACGTCACACCAGGTTCTGCGCATGCGCAGTGAGGCGCTATTTGTTCAATTTACGCTATGTATACTACTGACATTCAATTTACATATTTTGTACTAATGCCATTAAGGCGTTACGGCATTGAGACGGGCGTTAAGGCGTAACGACGGGCGTTGATGGGCGTCACTGCATTTCGATGTAATGGTGGCAATTCTATGAAAATCAGGGCTTCTGAGCTAGTTCACCAGGGCGTTGAAGCGTTAAGCTAAGCGTTGACGGGCGTTACTGTCTATAAAAGCAAGTGTATTGCCAAAACACGCACAGTCGACGTTCAACCATCAATATGGCTTATACATGTACTTGCTCTGAGTGCCAACGCACGTTCACCAGACGTTACGATATGATGCGACACGAGAAAAATATACATGGGATTGAAGACTCCGAGGCACAAGAAGCCGATACAGTGATTGATGAGAGTCTATCTATTGATACGAAGAGATTGACCTCAGATAGTCAGCCTACATCCCAGGAAAGTGAGATTGCTGAGAGTCTATATACTGATACGGAGAGCTTGACCTCAGATAGTCAGCCTACATACCAGGAAAGTGAGGCAGAACCTACCATCTGGGATCGTATTGTGACAGCAGCTATCAATACTCATGCTGCAGCGATCGAGGACGCCGGACAGGATAACTTACAACAGGCGTACACCCAAATGCGCCCCAGCATCAGGAAAACAGCCATGGCGATCTATGAACATTATACCTTACTACCGCTTGAAATGAAAGGCGACCCCACGCACAGGTCCATCATGAAGACCAAGCGTCACTTGGAAGAGGATATGGGGCTGCCACCCACTGAGGCCCTGGAAAATGCGATCAGGATGCGCAAACAACTCTTTCAGGACATGCTGCCCGAACAATATCCAGGCCTGCCCGACGACGATTAGGTCACACCGAGCAAAGATGAAAGTTTCTGAAACGGCGACTTCTGATTGAACAAGAGCAGCCGAGAATACATCTAACGCAGTAACGGGCAAGAACGAATATGACTGATACAGCGCCAAATGGCGGCCTCTGATTGGACAAGAGTCTTCTTGAATTGTAAACATACCCAACGCGGCTCCCCCAGCGAGGGTATGATGTCCTGGAGGGGAGAATAAACCATATTGTAGCGATCACGCAGTCGCTAAGCTCAAGTGAATTCCAGTTAGGACAGATCTATTTCAGGCAATCAGCATATGAAAACCTAGGGTTGTCAAACGGATTTATCAGCTTGGATAAATAACACACCCTATGCTGTTTTATGTTGACCCTGCACCATTGAAGACCAGGAAAAACAAACAAGAAGAAACTGAAACTCAAGATGTATTTCTCAGGATAAAATAAACTCTTCTTTTATTCGTAAAAGGGTTGTTCAGTGTTGTTTCATCTTGCATACTAGTGAAATATCTATGCATTCATTGGGTGGAGGCTTACTGAAGTGTATGGAAGCTGCGGAATGGCTGTATTCAAATACTGTTAAGACCCAATGAGTTCATGGGGTTGACCACTTGAATCTAATATAGGCCGCTGTAGTTGAATACTGTTAGACCCAATGAGTTCATGGGGTTGACCACTTGAATCTAATATAGGCCGCTGTAGTTGAATACTGATAGACCCAATGAGTTCATGGCGTTGACCACTTGAATCTAATATAGGCCGCTGTAGTTGAATACTGTTAGACCCAATGAGTTCATGGGGTTGACCACTTGAATCTAATATAGGCCGTTGTAGTTGAATACTGTTAGACCCAATGAGTTCATGGGGTTGACCACTTGAATCTAATATAGGCCGCTGTAGTTGAATACTGTTAGACCCAATGAATCCATGGGGTTGACCACTCGAATCTAATATAGGCCGCTGTAGTTGAATACTGTTAGACCCAATGAGTTCATGGGGTTGACCACTTGAATCTAATATAGGCCGCTGTAGTTGAATACTGTTAGACCCAATGAGTTCATGGGGTTCCTCACTCAAACCTATAGGGACAGCTGCAGTTGAATACTGTTAAGACCCAAGGAAGTCATGGGGTTGCTCACTCAAACCTATACGGACAGCTGCAGTTGAATACTGTTAAGACCCATGGAAGTCATGGGGTTGCTCACTCAAACCTATAGGGACAGCTGCAGTTGAATACTGGTGTAAGACCCAAGGAAGTCATGGGGTTGCTCACTCAAAACTATAGGGACAGCTGCAGTTGAATACTGTTAAGACCCAAGGAAGTCATGGGGTTGACCACTGATACACACACAGTATCTAAAACATCAGGTACCCAATGAATTCAATGGGTGCAAGAATAATTTCAGCTGTATATAACTTTCAATACTCCAGAATGCTGTTGAACTGTTGTCTAGTTTCACTTGATGAGAAACTATATGAGAAACGTCTATGTAGTCCATTAATCTGACAGTAACTCCATATTGCCATACCTCAGGTTTATGTGGCAGCTCTGTGAGAGAAGTTTTGGATCTGTAGTTAGTCAGTAGAGAAAGGTGTGAACTTGGTCAATTATAGGCGGGAGTCGGAGCTCGGAGCTCGGGGCCCCAAAATTGTTGCTTTCTATACTACTCCTAAATGTAAGATGAGGGCCCGGATGTAAAACTGATACCCCACACGGTCCATTTGACCAGGTATGGGCCCTCAATCACTCAACGAACCTCCACGAATCCCCCAAATGCCTGCTTTCTATACTACGACAAGACTGCGCATGCGCAAAATGATGAAAACAGACGATACATTAGTCCAGTCGGATCCCACTCACAAAAAAAATTACCACCCCCCCCCTACCCCATACAGGCATTTTACCGTATATTGTATAATACAGGCCCCTATTGTAGAGGTAAAGTCCGTGTTCCGCTTTTTATATTTTCGGGGACAAATTCTCATTTTACATGCACCCACCCATGACTTGATAGGCAGACCCCGATAAGCCAGGGACCGATATTCGCCCTTTGGGACAGGGTTGATAGAAGTTTTCCCCTATTGTAGGGGTAAAGTCCTTGTTCCGCTTTTATATATTTTCGGGAACAAATCCTCATTTTACACGCACCCACCCATGCACCCAGACTCTGATAGGCCCGGGGACCGATATTCGCCCTTTGGGACAGGGTTGATAGGAGTTTTCCCCTATTGTAGGGGTAAAGTCCGTGTTCCGCTTTTTTATATTTTCGGGGACAAATCTTCATTTTACATGCACCCACCCATGCACCCAGACCCCGATAGGCCCGGCGACCGATATTAGCCCTTTTGGACAAGGTTGATAGGGGGTTTCCTCTATTGTAGGGGTAAAGTCCGTGTTCCGCTTTTTATATTTTCGGGACAAATCCTCATTTTACATGCACCCACCCATGACTTGATAGGCAGACCCCGATAAGACCGGGGACCGATATTAGCCCTTTGGGATAGGGTTGATAGGGTTTTTCCTCTATTGTAGGGGTAAAGTCCGCGTTCCGCTTTTTATATTTTCGGGACAAATCCTAAATTTACATACACCCACTCCCCCACCCTACCTCTCTCAGTAGGCCCCGATAAGCCAGGGCCCGATATTAGCCCTTTGGGATAGGGTTGATAGGAGTTTTCCCCTATTGTAGGGGTAAAGTCCGTGTTCCGCTTTTTATATTTTCGGGACAAATCCTCATTTTACATGCACTCACCCATGCACCCAGACCCCGATAGGCCCGGGGACCGATATTAGCCCTTTTGGACAAGGTTGATAGGGGGTTTCCTCTATTGTAGGGGTAAAGTCCGTGTTCCGCTTTTTATATTTTCGGGACAAATCCTCATTTTACATGCACCCACCCATGACTTGATAGGCGGACCCCGATAATCCCGGGGACCGATATTAGCCCTTTTGGACAAGGTTGATAGGGTTTTTCCTCTATTGTAGGGTAAAGTCCGTGTTCCGCTTTTTATATTTTCGGGACAAATCCTAAATTTACATACACCCACTCCCCCACCATACTTCTCTCAGCAGGCCCCGATAAGCCAGGGACCGATGTTCGCCCTTTGGGATAGGGTTGATAGGAGTTTTGCCCTATTGTAGGGGTAAAGTCCGTGTTCCGCTTTTTATATTTTCGGGACAAATCCTAATTTTACATACACCCACTCTCTCACCCTACCTCTCTCAGCAGGCCCCGATAAGCCAGAGACCGATGCGCGCCCTTTGGGATAGGGTTGATAGGAGTTTTGCCCTATTGTAGGGGTAAAGTCCGTGTTCTGCTTTTGATATTTTCGGGACAAATCCTCATTTTACATGCACCCACCCATGACATGACTGAATAGAGCTTCACAAAGACTTTCACTTCACTCGACCCAATCAGTCCACTAGGGGTCTCTCTCGCTCCTGAAGATTGCCGAACATTCTCACGAAAACCCACGTATTTGGGACTACTTTCTGTCCGCGGAGGCAGACCGCATCACCGCCAGACCGCATCACCGCGGAGGAATCCCCTAACATGTCTAAACATGATCCAAGGTCAGATGATGGACGGAATGAGAGGATACAGGTCAGTACATGCTCAAGTACACTCATCGACCTTTGACCTCCCCACCTCCACGTGACCTCCGCAGAGGTCAAGGGTCAATGGGACCTTGAATCAGGATTGTATACTACTCACGTACTCCCTAAATCATAACGTATCGATTGGTTCACGGAGGATGCTTTGTAAGGAGTTCTTGCGAATCTCCATATTCGTCTATTTGCCGAGGGCAACATATGAGTTTTGACTTCATCTTGTTTGAGATATTATTCGCATAGCAAAACAACGCTTTCAGATTTGATTGAAAAAAAAGAAAATTATTTGGAAATGAGGAGTCCTCTAAATTGGAGGATATTCGTAAGGATTTTCATAGCTGGATGCCTCTCTTTACTTTTTTCATAAAGTCGACCATACGTCACAACTCTGAGGCATACATACTGAAAAATAACAAGATGAATACATTTTCTGACAGTGTAGAATCTGAATCATTTGAAAAAAATACATACGAAGTTTTGTAAATTTTAGCAAGTCAGTAAGAGCTGTACCAATATCTCCAGTAGGAGCGAAATCCCCTCATCAACCCTATACACACCAATAATAATAGTCAAATACTGGACATACCTAGAGAACATTGATCAATCCAGGACCCTTTTATATGATGAAATCTGCTGCAGTAAGAAACTACACACGAGAAAAACAATATCGACATTGCACTCAGAGCAATAACATTGACATGCCTCTACTTGCAAGTACCGTATAGCCATACTTCTACTAAATCAATCGCAAGTGTCATAAAAGAAATCGTTAACGGCAATTGTATAAAACAGTTGGAAACGAAACTAAATAAAAACGAGGAAAACTTCAAAAATGTGAACACATAACAGATGAGTACCTTTTATGCGTTGAAAACGTCAATTTCAGAAAAACCATCACAAAATGAAGGATATCCGCACATCGACTAGAGATAGAGACTGGAAGGTACAGGAATATTGACAGAGAGGACCGAATATATAGACTGCATAAACACGGGATTGTGGACGAACTATACACGCGATGTACAGTAAACGAGAGATCTTGAAGGATCTTGGCGCCCACCATTGTCCGATAATTGTAAGCTAATGACAAGAGGATCTTTTTGTCCATTGTTACTAAGAACAAACGATTGATTTGCAATTTTGTTTGCAGAATTTCGAATTTGGGCGAAAAAGATCGAAAAAGGGACACTGGAAAACACCCAGATATTATCTGTCTAAGTTTCAGGAATTTCAAGATTTCTAGAAACTGTACTTGATGTCGGTTGTTATAGTAAAAGTGAAATGAGCAAAGTTAGTCTGAAAGTGAATGTCCGGAGGATCCTTCGTCTTCGTTTTGTAGTATTTTTGTTTTTGTTTTGCACTTTCATCATTGGGTACTGGAAGCGAAGATAAATCTCTTTGACACTTTGACATGAGTTAGGAAACATACTTAAGATTTTATAATTAGGAACGAATGCTAATTCTGTTCTGTTTACTGGGCTAGTTTGAGATATCTATTTGAAGATACCATGCTCGAAAATAGTAAGATGGTACAAACTTAATATTGAAGGGATCCGGTCCGTGCAGTAATGTTGAAACTTTGAAAGTGTCTTAATCCTGATTATTTCCACTGGATCGAAACACGCAGTAGTCACAGTTGTCGAGTTGTGACGTTGTGTCACAAGAGTGATATTCCTTCGTGTAGCCGACCTGTCGGCAGTCGAAACAGTAGGGCAGTTCACTTGCAACGGCATGGAGTAAAGTAAACTGATTTAAAATTTGAAGAAATACATTTTAATTCGGAATCATTTGAACTTCTTGATATAGAAGGTGAAGGTATGGATATTCTCTATAGTAAATATATAGAATATGCCCCACCGTTTGATCCGCCAACTCTTGTGATGCAACGTCACAACTCGGGAATATCATATTAATTTGAAGCGTAACTGGGATTTTCGAATCGGACCAAAAAAGGTATTTTGCACAACTAGGCCCTATGTGGGACCTCTGTACCAAAATTGAGAAAGATCCATGAAGTACTTCCCGAAAAATGACGATAACGAAGTTTCATGGGGAAATTCAAGATGGCCGCCTGGTGGCCATACTGGACTTTCGAAACGGACCGAAAAAGATATCTTACACAACTAGACCCCAAGGGGAACCTGTGTACCAAATCTGAGAAAGATCCATGAAGCAGTTCCTGAGAAATCGCGATAACAAGAATTGTTTACGGACGGACTGACGACGGACCACGGACGAAAACTGATTTGAACAGCCCACCATCTGGTGATGGTGGGCTAAAAACACCTTGAGAAAAGTCCCATACCAGAAAATAAATAACCTCTGCCCGAATTTAACAGCCTTTCAGAATCGAAAAATGTATGTTTATGCTGGATACTCCATATCTACTCAGATATGAAGACGATTTGGATGTTTATATTATCTTGGTGTTGTATTTTTTTATCCATAATATTTTTTCCAACAATACAACATATTCATATATATATTTACGGTAATTATATACGAGTCTAAAGTGTTTGTCCCATAGTAGAATAGCTAGCTTTTATACACCGGTATAGTTTACGGTAATTCAGTTCAAGGTCAGCCATGTGTTGGAAAAACACAGCGTGGGCGACGGCCCTCTAATGAATGTAGGATCTGATGCTCTGTTTTATACATACACCTTGGCACTAACTATATATCGTCTATGTATGGTATATAGGCCTACTTATTCCTTCGAAGTAGGCTCTCATTTGCAAACTGTCCGGTAATGAGTGAGTGAGAGTCCATCCGAATCCTTTCGTCGGCAAAATAAGGAGAACCGTCGACATTAGAATATGGCAAGCCAAAGTGCTTTTTATTCGAGAAATTCCGATATCGGGAATTGAATTCCCGATATCGGAATTAAAATTTCCGTTATCGGAAATTCATGACCTTCAATTTCCGATATCGAAAATTGAATTCTCGATATCGGAAATTCAATTTCCGATAACGGAAATTCAATTTCCGATAACGGAAATTGCAATTCCCGATATCGGAAATTAGAATTTTCGATATCGGAAATTGAATTTCCGATATCGGGAATTGCAATTTCCGATATCGGAAATTCGGAGACAATTCCCGATATCGGAAATAGAATTCCCGATATCGGAAATTCAATTCCCGATATCGGAAATTCAATTCCCGATATCGGAAATTCAATTTCCGATATCGGAAATACAATTCCCGATATCGGAAATTGTCATTGAATTTCCGATATCGGAAATTGTCATTGAATTTCCGATATCGGGAATTGCAACTCTAGGGTGCACTCCACACTTGCCACGGTTTCGTACAAAGTGGTCCCTCCCTAATTTTATAATAAGGAAGATCGCCCGATTTTGACAGCAAGGTAATTCTTCTTACCTTTCTACTAACTGATATCTATAGTATCACCCTGCTGGACGTAACCATTTCTCCAAACGAGGATATAACAATTGCTTGTTGATCGCACCCACTCGCCACTACAGAGTTAATCGTGTCCGGAATTGAATATCTGGAGGACCAAAATCCGCACTTTTTCTGGAAGCGAAAATCATGATTCCTCTATGGCGATAAAATTTTACAAAAAACGAGTAGGTCGACCCCCTATTTTTTTCGCCATATTAAATTGTCCTTTGGACGGGAAACACTTTAACATACATAAAAAGAAAATCATTTCATGTTTTTCAGAAAAAGTTGAAGAAGGGCTAAGGAGGATTGCACGTCTTTCCTTTTCAATTTCAATAGCTCACAAGTCCCCTGAAATAATGGCACGAGTGTGCCCATTTAGAAAATATATACGTTTACAAGGTTTTTGTTAAAGATTTTACATCTATTTATGGTCGAAGATCCGAACCCATGCCTGTTTTTAGCCGCACATCATTTAGATTTCAGATTCAGATTCAGATTTAGGTGTGGAATGCACCCCTAGGTTTTGTAAAGCTTTCAGGCTTTCATTTCCGATATCGGAAATTCGGTGACAATTTCCGATATGGGAAATTCTATTTCCGATAACGGAAATTGAATTCCCGATATCGGAAATTGAATTCCCGATATCGGAAATTGAATTCCCGATATCGGAAATTGAATTCCCGATATGGGAAATTCTATTTCCGATATCGAAAATTGTCACTGAATTTCCGATATCGGAAATTCTAATTCCCGATATCGGAAATTCTATTTCCGATATCGGGAATTGCAATTTCCGATATCGGGAATTGAATTCCCGATATCGGAAATTCGGAATAAAAAGCACTTTGGCTTGCCATACACCTTGATTTTTGGCATGAGCGTGCACTAGGGGACTGTTACTAGCTACATAATATATAGCCCTCACGAATACTCGCGAGGGCAATATATTATTTAGCTAACACTTACTTTTGTTGAAAATTTGACCTACTTAGGTGACCTATAACATTACGCTTGGACCCCCAAGCCATCTTCCTCACCCTACTCATGTAACACAGAAAAACACAATTTGGGTGTGGCCAGCCCCACCCTCTGGGACCCAGTCCAAAATGCTTCTCTATCATGTTCCTGGACAAGAACTTTACAATGACGTGTAAATTGTATCTCTACATCTCGTTGTTATTGAGTTATAGGACAACACATTTTAAACGATATAAGATGGGTCTCCAAATGGTACACAGTAGGTCCACATTTTCACACGACCAGTTTTTCCAAACACAGTTTTTATGTCAACCATATACCTAACTATTTCAAATGTCCGGTGTAAAAAAGCTCTTCTGCTATAAAATGTAATATATGTTTGTAGGCCTATTCTCCTTTCAAACACCTAAATCAGATGTATGTGAGCTGAGAGTAGGTACTAAACCTCTGATCATATCTACTTCCGGGTTTAAGAACAATTCAGATGAACAAGTCGCCTTCACAGAAATGTTCTTGCCCGCCACAGGGTCTCATATAACTTTAAACTTACCATAAATAAATAAGCTGACTATCTCGCAAGGATGTGGCTAGCATAATTGCGCCCTGCAAGAGTGATCAATGGTCGATGATTGCGCAGCGCGAGAAACTTCCTGCTTTCTCATCCTTCCATATTATACGATACTATATACGATAAGGTTAACTTGAACATTCGGAACACACCCGGTTACTTCAGTAAGCCATCCTCGAAGTAGCTGACCTGTTTCTGAAAACCTTCCATTTCCGGCAGAATTCAACCTACTAGTATTTTCCGAATATTACATATCAGCGATGTTAGTATGTCGTAATTCTAAGTGGTATGTTTGTTGTCAGTGAATGAAACTGTCTGCAATTTTTTTTAGGGGAATCCCCAGTCAAAAACCCAGGAAGGCATTTGGGTCCCCTACACCATTCATAAGATTGGCTTGGTAATCGACCGTCTCCATATTTGCGGAGCGATATCAGGCATTTTACCGTGTAGTGTACGGCTTTTAAAAGATTTTTTGTACAGATTAATTCTCTTCATTTTATACTTTGTACACACTGACAGGTCAAGGAATTCTGCGTGCGCCGTTTGAAATATATATGTGGTGCTCACCGCTGGGGATCCACTGCAGACCGGTGCACATTTGCGTACACTTCGTCATCCATAAGATGGCTTGCGAATCGTGTGTCTCCATTATCGTGGAGCGATATCCGGTATATTACCGGATTCTGTTCGGCCTTCATCCGGCGGAGAACAGACTCGTTAAATCTGATAAATTACAGGCTTTCATACCACTGCTGAAACAGATATTGCCTGGGCTTACAAAATATATAGGTATGAATAACTTTCGTATCATACAAGAGGTGTGGTGGATCTGTAATTTTGAACAAGTAGGACATCACATGACTCGAAAATGGCGAGTTACGTTGGGGTTACGTCGGTAGACTTTTGCTGATTGGCTGACGAAGTCACGTGGTATTGATTTCTGGAAATTCCCTCTTCCAGTTGCCGAAAGTAGGCTGACAATGGATACACACGATCCCAGGGTCAGTCTTACCGCGTATAGATGACCGAGATGGTTACAGGTTGACCGGTGCAACCACCTCGCTGGGGGTCTAATAGTACCCCAGCCACCAGTCAGATTTTTGGACCGGATGCGCACATCGCCGGAAGTGACATCCTATATAGTAAAATAGATGTTTGCCGAATATTTCGATTACTTTTCAAGTCTCCATTGACCTCTGTTGACGTAGCGTTGAAAAGAATTATCTGGAGATTATTTTTCCTGTTTATCTGGACAGAGAATATGAAAAGTAGTTCGCTCATGTGCAAAACTGAAGGGGTCGTTCGGCCGGATTCAAACTGAACCGTGCATACGTGGGTTTCCCCTATACGTCATAGTAACGTAGTAAAGGTCAACTTCCGCTATTGGAGGCAGGGATGGATAATGAAGCCTGCGAAGTGGAGCATGCGCTGTGGGGAGGATGAGACCGGTGTTGTCACGGGGGGCGTGCAGTGAAAATAAACACATCTCCTGATCGCGTGATCCCAAATGTTCATAAATTTGTTCATGCTGAATTGATACCACCAATATTTTATTAAAAATCACCGGTGGATTGAGCTCCCGAAGTTTTATAAAATATTAAGTGAAGCAAGTTACTGGGAGTATGCTATGGCAAGCCGTTTCAGTATTTAATCGGTTATTCCACATATGTTGAAAACTTTTGCACATATGTACAAAAGAATTCCACATATGTGTAAAAAACAGTTTTTAGACATATGTGCAAAAGTTTTACACATATGTTGAAAAGTTTTACACATATGTGGAAAAGTTTTACACATATGTGGAAAAGTTTTACACATATGTAAAATAAATTAACTATTTCACATATGTTGAAAAGTTTTATACATATGTGCAAAACTTTTACACATATGTCAAATAAAGTGTTTTTCCACATATGTGCAAAAGTTTTGTACATATGTTAAATAAATTCCAGAAGAGTTAATGGAAAGGAAATGGACTGCTCCCTGTGGTATAATCTCTCGTGAATGTTTGTTATCTAACGACCATTTCAAAATGGCGCTGTCCCTTCGGGGATTGTTTTTCGTCTCTCCGACTATGCGAGACATGTGAAACTACAGTGAGGACACGGAAGCTTATAATAATAATAATAGTACTATATTATCTTAGATTCAAGGTCCATACATGACTACCTCCTATAAACGCACCTCTACTCCTGTAGCTAACGCAGATCGTACAAACTGCGGTATAGCACAGGGGCTTGTTGTTGGTCAGTTATTACTTATGATATTATATTCTTATATACTCTCATCCTACTCCATAAATATGAGTACGAGGAGAGTATATATGAAAATTAAGATCCTAAATTATTAACAACAAGCCCCTGTGTGCGGTAGCTAAATGTGGTACAGAGTACGGTGGGTCCATGCAAACTTCAAACGAACGAGGATAGCGGGGCTGGGGTAGAAACAAAGCCTGAATTAACAAGACATTTGACAGACAGGATCGAAATACGGTAGTGTAGGAGTAATCAGCTGGGTCACAGATAAATAAACACACGAACTCAAGTCTCTTACAGCCATTTCAATGTCAACCGTACTGAATATGTTATCATTGTGGAAAGATTGTTCCTTTGTTTGCAGGCGGAAAAAGGCGCCAAAATGATACCAGGGAGCAGTCGATGCCTACGGCAGAGGCCGCAACTTTTAGACATATGTGGAAAAGTTTTGCACATATGTGAAATAAAATAACTATTTCACTTATGTTGAAAAGTTTTATACATATGTGTAAAAGTTTTAGACATATGTGCAAAAACCTTTTTTTCAACATATGTCGAAAACTTTTAGACATATGTGTAAAAGTTTTAGACATATGTGTAAAAGTTTTACACATATGTTGAAAAGTTTTACACATATGTTAAATAAATTAACTATTCCACATATGTTGAAAACTTTTGCACATATGTCAAAAAGTTTTAACATATGTATAAAACTTTTACACATATGTGGAATAAATTCGCACTTTTAGACATATGTTGAAAAGTTTTATACATATGTTAAAAACTTTTTGACATATGTGCAAAAGTTTTCAACATATGTGGAATAACCGATTAAATACTGAAACGGCTTGCCATAGTATGCTAGCTATCTCTGGACGACCAAAAATTATGTAGTTCAGATTTTAATTCACCTTCACGTTTCAAATTCCGTCATGTACTTCTGGTGTAGTGTTCTACATGGGTATGCGAAGATAATTTTAACTCTAGGCATATGTTCTCAACACAGGCCCTCAAAACAATTACGAGATTTGGTGATGTCGGTGGGGGGGGGGTTAGGGTGAAGTATCAAAATATGGGGCCTCTATACATAACCCCACGCTTTATTTTAAAACCGGTGTGTTTTTATATACAGCCTGGGGTTATGTATAGAGACCTCATATTTCGACAATTTACCCTAAAACCACTGCACACCCCCAAAATCTCTGTGCTCATCAGCAATATCGTTGTCTCTTATTCCACGGTGTGACCTGGGCACCAGTGGCATCGGACTCACGACTCACTTCACCTCTCAAAATGGTTCTTCTAGATGATCATGATGTCCTAATAGCACTAAATACCCTCAGCTCATGTTGCTTGGAATGTCTGAATAAAATAGAGATACAATAGCATGCAGACTGACAATCTGTGAAAATGTTTACATTTGCCCCGATAGAAGTACATGTTCTAGACCTAGTCCGATACCTACCAGTACCACCTCCACCTCCACCACCTAACAATCATAATTATTGCTCACCTTGTCGACTCCTTGTTTGGAACAGATGGAAGCAGAATTGAGGGCAAGCCTTGAGGAAACCACTGGGCCTGCCTGGTTGCGTAGCGCCGACCCGTCTCCAACATTTTTATTTTCTGCCTAATAATATGCTTCTGATATAATTCGCTGTTTTAACCCCTGACCAGCAGAGCACTCCCTGAGTATCTCCAGATATAGTCCACATAAGAGCATCCCTGTACTTTTTAGCCACCCATATCTGTCCTTTTGGGCCATATCAATATGAGGTTACAGTTCTTTTACTATGGGGTCAGTGCTGCTACGAAACTCCGAACAGCGCATGTCACATGTGTCAGCTAAACGACTATCGTCTGGTCTACAAGCCCTGCCCGCAATTGAAATATCGTTAACGCGCTCTCAGCGTAGAGATTACTCCGCCAATACAAACCTTCTTATATCACTGTAATAACCGCATCAATTCATTAACAAAATATTTCCGAAAATCTGTTCATTAATAACCTACACTGGTTTCACTGCTACCGAGTTTATGTTATTGATTTTTGTTTGTGTTTCGCATGAATATAGTCCATGCGTATGGGCTGCTATAGTGTGTGATGCAATTGATGCTACTACTGACGGTGTAGGGGTGACAGTTTGTCAGGCGATCACATGTCGGCAGTATAGCATTGTCGCTGAACGCAAATTAAAGCACCGTGTTCTAATTAATTGTACTAGATATGCTATCTAGTCTTATGTTATGTTATGACAGTCTTTCTGCCATTTCAGGTTAGTTAGCGAATAAAACAATGTAACGGTTGTTTGTCACTCATTAGCCTCTTCCCCCTACGTCGCTGTACTGTTTGAAAGGTAACCTTTTCAAACCGAGAATTGACCAATAGAAATATCAGTTTCGCCAGTAGACTGTTTCATCTAGCTCCGGAGCATTTTCGTACACTTCACCATCCATAAGATGGATTGCGAATCGTGTGTCTCCATTATCGCGGAGCGATATCCGGTACTTTACCGTATTCTGTTCGGCATTCATCCGGGTGAGAACAGACTCGAGAAATCTGATAAATTAGAGGTTTTCATACCACTTCGGAAACAGATATTGCCTGGGCTTACAAAATATATGGGTATGAATAACTTTAGTATCATCCAAGAGGTGTGGTAGATCTGCAATTTTGAACAAGTAGGACAGCACATTACTCGAAAATGGCGGGTTACGTTGAGATTACGTTGGCAGACTTTAGCTGATTGGCTGGCGAAGTCACGTGGTATTGATTTCTGGAAATTCCCTCATGCAGTTGCCGAAAGTAGGCTGGAAAATGGATACACACGATCCCAGGCATTTGCGTACACTTCGCCATCCATAAGATGGCTTGCGAATCGTGTGTCTCCATTATCGCGGAGCGATAACTGGTACTTTACCGGATTCTGTTCGGCCTTCATCCGGCGGAGAACAGACTCGAGAAATCTGATAAATTTCAGGTTTTGATACCACTTCTGAAACAGATATTGTTTGGGCTTACAATATATATAGGTATGTATAACTTTCGTATCATCCAAGAGGTGTGGTGGATCTGTAATTTTGAACAAGTAGGACATCACATGGCGAGTTACGTTGGGGTTACGTCGGTAGACTTTAGCTGATTGGCTGACGAAGTCATGTGGTATTGATTTCTGGAAATTCCCTCTTGCAGTTGCCGAAAGTAGGCTGAAAATGGATACACACGATCCCAGGGTCAGTCTTACCGCGTATAGATGACCGAAATGGTTACAGGTTGGATCCCAGGGTCAGGCTTACCGCGTATAGATAACCCAGATGGTTACAGGTTGGCGCCGGAGAGCACATTTGACTGCGGTCAGGGGTGTATTGGACCCTTGTTATGAGGATGTGCTGCTACGTGCAATGCTTCTTCTCATTTCCTCTGCTTGTCTCAGCCTGAGGTGTATATCTACCGATGTGCAATTAGCCAGGACTTTCAGTGTTTCTGTGGGTGTGGAAATCAGACATCAGCTGTACTTTTCTGAAGTCCCCACATGCTTCCTTACCTGAAGCTGCCACTATAGAAATTCCATACTCTAGACGGGGTAAGACCAATGTTTTGTACAAAATAACGAAGTTGGGAGTGGAATATCCATTGTAGCCTGAACAAAGTCAGATAAAGATCCGAGTGCTCCAAAAAGCTGCGGTTTGCCTGGTCCTTTCATAGCATCCGAGGTATACACAATACACAGCGTGAGAGAGAGCACAGACCCCTGTGGGATATCCAGTTTGGATGCTGTGCGGACATACGGTTTTGCGCTTAGTATTCAGATCATCCAAGTGTTTGGAAGAGTGCCATCGCACTCCAATTTCAAGATATTCGAGATATACCCTCTTCCGAACTGTACGCATGAGGGTGTCAGATTCAAGGCCCCATTACAAGAAATTAGACATCGCAGCAATCCAGAACTGCCCTGAATCCGTATCACGAAGAGTCTGATTCTTGTCTATCTGGCAATGTGGATAGAACTATATTGCTTCTATCTGGACTATGTCTAGAAGCTTAAAATCCACGGGCGTGAATCTCGAGTCCCTTGCCGCCGATGCCAAAGCGATTAAACAGCTTTAGATCCGCCGAGGTGATTGGTGCAAATCGTGGCTCCGATAACCTTCGAAGAACGAGAGCTAAATCCCACTTCAGAAGTTTAGATGCCGAGAAGTGTCGGTCAATCTTAAAAGATTTGACCAGTGCAGTTCGTTTAGGATATCAACGCCAGGATATCAACGCCAGATGGAACTTCATTACCTATGGAGATTGCTGCACGATAGCCATCAACAGTCACCGGAGCCAAACCCCTCTCCTGTAGCTGAACAGCGGCTAAATCTGTTTAGAGGCACACCACTGCCGAAACACCATCCACTTGGACTGGTAGCCAGCGGAAGTGAATGATCTCGTAGAAGAACCATTCTTTGTGCTGCTCTATCAGAAAAGCCTGCCTCAACGAGTTGACCGCGGAGAACCTGCAGACACGGAGGTTGCCATCTGCTGATGGTAAATGGACATGCCTGGCTGATGTAACAGTTTGTTGCATGCCGGACGTTGCCGGAGATGGTCCACCAGAAGTTCTAGATGATCAGGGAACCATGAGCGTATTGGCCACCATGGAATTATCAGATAAATCACATAAATATGTATGTGAATCTTCTGCAGAACTTGGGGGATGATGGCCATGGGTGGAACTGCATACGCAACCATTCCCGACCAATTTGGGACAAGGCATCGACTCCCATCGCTGCTGGGACCGGAGACATATATACCAGAAGTTGATTGTTAGCCGTGTGACAAACAGATCTACTAACGGTGTCTCCCACACCACGGAAATCTGGGTCAGAATTTCCAGATGTAGTTGCCATTCCGTGGACAGCATTTGATTCCGCCTGGACAAAGCATCTGCTAGGACGTTCAGGTGTCCCGCATGCGTACGGCGTGCCCGAACGGAAATGTTGTTCATCAAACAAAGGTTGAAAAACAACTCCGCTTGAACCAACAGCTAGAATGAGCGAGTGCCCACTTGCTTGTTGATGTAGGCCAGGACTGTTGTATTGTCCGTCGCTACTAGCAAGAACTGGTCCCGCAGATAAAGAAGCAATGCCTGGACGGCTCGATTGACGGTGATAAAATTCAGAAAAATGATGTATAGGAGCTTCTCTGCGGACATCCAGGGGACGAATATCGATTTGTAATTAGAATGGGCTTCCCACCTCTCCAATGAAGCGTCCGTGAACAGATGTGTTGGATGAAACGTAAGGAGAGTTACACCAGGCATCACGTTGAGGGAGTTGAGCCAAGTAAGGAGACATTTGACACCCTCTGTGACAGGAATCAATGGATTCCGATGCCTGGTGACCCAAAATTGGTTCAAGTAAACCATTACGGGTCTTGGTTGCAGCTGGTCACTTGGAGTGACATGATATTTGAGCAGTGATCTTCCGCTCAACGGTCTTCTGGGGGCAAGCCTGTTCCAGTAGGATCTTGCAGGATATGCCTAGAAAGAGATGCTGTTGTGCCGGTACGAAGTCAGACTTGTCCTCGTTCGGGAGGTACCCCAAGGACACGAGGATATGGAAGAATTCGTAACCAGATGAATCTGTTATCTGCACATGTTGCGAATTAAGAAATTTTCTTGGTAGATGTGATACTTCAAGCCTCTGCTGTGCAGAAAACTAGCTACCAGCTGGACGACCCTGGCGTGAAGGGGGAAGTGGATAGGCCAAATGAAAGTACCTGAATTTGGAATTGTCGAGGACCGATCATAAAACGGAGCTACTTGCAAAAGGTGGATAGGGATTTGACGGTACGCATTCAAAAGAGGTCCAAATAAGTCATCCACTCCCCTTTCACCAAATCGGACTCCATACAAATGGGTGACTCCAGGAAGTCCTTGTTGAGTTTGCACAGGTTTATGACCAGGCATCCTTGGTGTCCTTCTTCGGAACGAGTAAGACCAG
>JAVTVY010051870.1:0-27579 GCA_036873755.1 Hanleya hanleyi
AAAAACCCTAGTCCGTAGCCGTACACGTTATAGGTGCGCACCTCTCTCTCTATCCGTACCCGTATCAGTGTTTTTGTTTATGTTGGGAGTTACTTCCCCTTGATCACTGTACGTTTACTTTGATCGTAATAAAATTCGTATCGTATCGTATCGTATCGTATCGTACCCGTTCTATTTTTTTTTCATATTCCACCCGCCCCCTTGTCCGTGAAAATCCGTTATGATTCGGGCTGTAATGTTATCTGCAATCATTCCGCTCATTTTGCACCAAATGTTTGCATGGGTTAGCTCTACAACGCTGAGAAAAAAACCCTGTGTGTTTGGAAGTAAGGAGTTGGCCCTGAAAAGGGCCGTTATGGGGCAGGGATTGTTTTTTGGTGTTGCAGTTTGCTAATACTATAGAATAAAGAGGGCGTGATGTAGGACCTGTGATTTGAATTTGTGCCAAGTTAGAAGTTCTCTTTCGACAACAATGGGTTGGCCCTGAAAAGGGCCGTTGGAGTCAATTTGTTGACCCTGTTTTCTTCAGGGAGAGTTTTCCTGTCTACTCCATTTCACTGACGGAGAAATATCGGTATGGCTCCAGCCGGTACCGGTGTTGATGTTGTTCTTCGTCCACATCATTAATGGGCAGATCTTGCACGAAATTGGCAGGTGGAATGGCACTAATGTCGACGAATTCCGATACCGGCTGGACTTGCTGTTGTTGTTGTTGTTGTTGTTGGTTTGAGGACGAGGAGGAGCAGGAGGGGGAGGGTGCATCTCCTCCATCGCTGCCTGTAGATGCATGAGCCAGGCCTCATCGCTGACCGTCCTGGCCGTCCTTATCAGGGTCGTGAGATTCATGGCTGCCTCCGGCGTGAAATGGTTATTCACCTGTTGGCTCCATTCCCTCACTTCCCCCAACCAGAAATCTTTGATCGCTTTTATGAGGCTGTTCTTTTGTCTTCGTTCTGTCTCCCTGCGTGCCATCGCCATTCGCCCGGAGGCCTTGGTGGTAGACATCTTTGCCACTCTCACTCTGCTGTTCATCATCTTGAGATTCTGGAATATAGCTCTACGTCTTGTCAGGTCTGTGAAAAGTTTTGGAATGCCGCTCACCATGCTCCCGCTGGCTTTATACTCACATACAGGTCATTTTCATTGGCTGTTTCAACCTCGGTGATACTGGCTTCATTGGCTCTTTTTAGGGCTAGTAGATTGGCTCTTTTTATAGCCATTTCATTGGCTCTTTTTATAGACATCTCATTGGCCAATAGTGGGCTCCCCACCCTTCCTGGGTTACGCCAGAATCCCGTCATTTTGCACGAAATTCGTCTAGTGGAAAATTTCCATGTTAAATGATTGCGTGTATTAATAACATGAGAGTCGATGTACACGTGGCTGATGGATGTCTATGCCCACGTGCGACCACCCTTCCTGGGTTAATTTTCAATCCGCTGATTTTGCACCAAATTTGTCAATTCGTACGTTAAATGATTGCGTGTATTGAGATAACATTGGGGGTTGGCCCCTGAAAAGGGCCAACACCACTGGCGCTATTCCTGGGTGACGTCACAATCTCTTCATTTTACACGAAAATTCGCACTAGCAAATTTCTATGTTAAATGATTGCGGCTATTTATAAACATGAGAATGGATGCTCATGGGTGTCTATACCCAGGTCCGCGCGACCACCCTTCCTGGGTTAATTTACAATCCGCCTATTTTGCACCAAATTCACAATTCCCAGGTTAAATGATTGCAGCCCGAATCATCACGGACTTTCACGAAGGAGGAAGGTGGAATAAAAAACTATAACGGTTACGGGTACGGATAGAGAGAGGTGCGAAAAAAAAACCTATAACGTGTACGGCTACGGACTAGGGGTTTTTTACTCACGAGTCATCACGGACGTTCACGAAGGGTGAGGGTGGAATAAAAACTAGAACGCTTACGGGTACGGATAGAGAGAGGTGCTCACCTATAACGTGTACGGTTACGGACTAGGGTTTTTTTTACGGACGAGTCATCACGGACTTTCACGAAGGGGCAAGAATCGATATATACACATTTGCCTCGTCGGTGTTTTGTCATTCACCACTATGGCAGCGCACGGAGCGGAGCTTGCCTTCTTCCAACTCACGCCTGACGTCATCCTCATCGTCTATGACCATGAACTGCACCTCATCGAAGAACATCCCCGAGAGGTGAAGCTATGTTTAAGCCTAGCAGGATGGACTCTATTGACACGGTTGTTACAGGGAAAAGAGCCCGAAGTCGATTTCATGCACGTGGGAGTTGGTGTCTACCTACGAAGTGGTAGAGATGATTCTAATTTTCCCCGGTTAGAACAGTGTGGTGGTGCCTCTATCCTACTCCGGCCGGCGTTATGGCAGGCGCTGAAAGCTATTATCACCGACGTCAACGACGTACTCCACCCCCAGGCGCACTCTGTAGCTACCCGCACACTTACACCGGACTGCACCCTATTGTTGTATCCCCAACGCATGGAGCTCATCGATGACGACAGTAGGTGTTGGTGTACGTCTGAACCAGCGCGTGTCTCTTTATCCCCGGAAGGCTGGATTACCTTGAAACGCGTGTTATGCGGTAACCTCGACGGTGATAGCATTCACCTGTGTGACGACGTCTACATTTTCCGTGGTCCCTATTTTGCTCGACTCCTTTGTCTCAAGCGAGGTGGTTTTACTCTGGATCCCGATCTATGGACGGCTTTGCAACAAGTAGTCCCCATGGTCGATGAAGTACTCTCTCCACAGGACCCCCTCACAGAATGATACGACTCATGTCTGTACCCACCTGACACTATAAATACCAGGGGTGAGACAGAGTGTGTGTCATTCACCGTTCGACATTTGGAGCAAGCATGTCATCCGACCTACGAGCCATCCTGTCCCTTACACCCCAGGTGGGGTTACACGTCTATGAAGATAAAGTCACCCTGGTGGAAGACCGTGGAGCTATTTGCCGGGCGCCCGCTGAGACCGTATCGAATACGGTGACGCTCCCTCGTGACGCTGGACCAAATTTAAACGCGTGTTGAGCGGTGAGCTCGACGGACATCTCACCCACATAGACAATGCCATCTACGTATACCGTACCACCTTCTTCCTACGCCTGGGCCGCTACCAAGACCGTACGCGAGGCTTCACCCTAGTCCCCGATCTGTGGTCAGCCGTGGAGAAAGTGGTGCCTATTGTGGACCAGCTGTTTACACCGGACGAGCGATCATCAGACCAGTTGGCGTGGGCTCGTGCTATGGAGGACGCGCTGGCTGAACCCCATGAACAACTACATGAACCCGATACAGCCGCGGAACAGAAAAGTACTATATCTATATGGTGCACAGAGGCTAGAGTGTCAGTGTCACCTGATGAAGCGAACACACCACACCCCGACAGGGACCCAGGGGCACCCCGATGAGGGGTAGGAAGACAGTGATGAGGGGGTCCCGAAAGGGGAAAAAGGGGTCAGCATCTACAGTGAACAAGGTGTTAACCGATTTGTATTACAACCCTACCAGTCCAGCCGCGTATAGCGCTGTGGGAGCGCTCGCTCGAGCTGCCCATTCCCATCAGTCGAACTGAAGTTCGAGACTGGTTAAAAACCCAAGACACTTATAGTTTACATCGAGCAGCCCGACGCCATTTTCGCCGTAACCGAGTCATCGTAGGAGGCATAGACGCACAATGGCAGGCTGATTTAGTGGATATGAGTCGATTTGCACCTCACAATGATGGACATCGGTACATGTTGACCTGTATCGATATTTTATCCAAGTACGCATGGGTACTACCCATTCGCACCAAAACAGGAGAGAATCTAGTACGGGCGTTCCAGCAGATTTTCAAGACGGGGCGCAAACCCCTCTATTTGCAAACGGATGAAGGCACAGAATCTCTCAACCGACCCTTTCAAGCCTTTCTTAAGAAACAGAAGGTATTTTTCTTCCATACGGACAACGAGACCAAAGCCTCTGTGGTGGAACGATTCAATCGCACCTTCAAAGGACGAATGTACAAGTACTTTACTGCCCAAAACACCCGACGGTACATCGATGTACTACCTCAACTGGTCCAAGGGTACAATCGAGCCTATCATCGCAGTATCCAGCGAGCTCCCGTCGATGTGACAGAACGCAACGAACATCAAGTGCGTGGTACGCTGTACTCACCCAGTCCACCACCACTCACGTCACCCCGTTACAAACGCGGAGATGTGGTACGGATCAGTAAAGTGAAAGGACAATTTGAGAAAAGTTACTTGCCCAACTGGAGTGACGAGCACTTTGTCATCGTTCGCCATAAACCTCGACAGCCACACGTCTATCAACTGGAAGATCTACAAGGAGAAACACTGCAAGGCACGTTTTACGAGGCAGAATTACAACCCATAGTGAAAACACCGAAAGACTACTACACGGTGGAAAAGATTTTGAAAACGGAACGTCGACGTGGCATCCCCTATCATTTCGTCAAATGGCAAGGTTGGCCCCGTCCGTTTAATTCCTGGGTGTCAGGCCGTGACATGAAACGCCTATAAATTCTAACCCCTATCACCTCCATCCTTCAGTGTAGGGTTGCACCATGGATAGTGCACATCTACTCTTACTGTTACGGACTCGAAAAGCACAAGTCGGTACTGTAGTGTGTCTAGTAGTGCTTCTGGGTACCTTATTTGGAGGCGTGTTCTACGATTTGGCGTACGTGATATCCTGTTTCAACACCCTTCGTCCAACAATTCCACCTCAATCATCCACCACCACCACCACTACGACTCCTACGCCATCTTCTACCACCACCACCACTACGACTCCTGCGCCATCTTCTACCACCAGACGTATCAACCCAGACACTGCCCCCTACTACTACTACTACTACGACGCCCTGTACTACTACGACTCCACGTGATCACCCGTCACCTCCGTCTACCCCGAGAAGCGACGAACCTTTCACCCCATCACCACAACCTAGTACACCCACCACCACTACGACTCCTACGACGCTAAAACCATTTAGAGTGGACGAATCACGTTTACCACGGCAACGGTACCCGTTCGACTACGATCCCCGGTGGGATCCACGACAACGGTGGTGGGCCTCTGAACGCCGAGCGCAAATCACCCAATAAAAAAAACTATGGATCCTCGGTGGCAGCATCCTTTCATGTGTCTCATCGCTGGACCGACAGGGTCGGGAAAAACACACTTCGTTCGACGTCTCATCCAACACGGGTCAGCTTTCATTTCACCGCCCCTAGCTCGCATCCTGTGGTGTTATGGAGCTTGGCAACCCGCGTACGAGGAACTGGCACGTCTCCCGGGACTCATCTTAGTGGAAGGCTTACCCCCTGAGGATACGCCAGAAGACACGTTGGTCGTGGTGGACGATCTCATGACGGAAACGGACAGTCGAATCACCCGTCTCTTTACCAAAGGAAGCCATCATCGTCGATTGAGCATCATCTACATCGTGCAGAATCTCTTCAGTAAGAACAAAGAGCACAGGAACATTAGTTTGAACGCTCAGTATGTGGTGTTATTCAAAAACCCCAGAGGCGCTTCCCAAATTATGCACCTGGCCCAACAGAGGTACCCTAAAAACACGGCCTTTGTACGAGAAGCCTTTGAAGATGCTACCCAAGGAGCTCACGGGTATCTACTCATCGACTTGAAACAAGACACCCCCTCGACCCTTCCATTGCGCACTCACATTTTTCCCGGAGAGGTGCAGACGGTGTACACACCCAAATAAAAGAAGAAGACAACCCACTCTAGCCGTCACTAATCATGTATGCACGGATACGCAAGCACGCGCCGGCCCTCCGCGTATTACGCAGCGCGCCACCGAAGGTGGGCCGGGCCCTGGTGCGCGACGCGGATCCCGACCAGCATCATTATGCAATCGTGAAGTGGCGCATAATGTGTTAAAAGGCAATGTTCCGCTCAGTCCTCTGCAGAAAGGGAAATTGCAACGGCACAAGGCGGGTCTCCGAACGTTGGTGAAGAAGACGGGGAGTGTCAAGAAAAAGAAACAGGTGTTACAGCGAGGTGGATTTCTCGGCGCACTCCTCGCACCCTTAGCCGCTACCGTACTGGGACCGTTACTAGGCTCCATCTTGGGACGCTAAAAAACATGGAACATACGAAAAAAATGATGCTGGTCGAACCTCGACTGTTACAGAGTTTGCAATCACCCTATCCCGTGCCTGCCACAGTGCAACAACTCCAGTCTCTGGATGAAGAGATGAATAGTATACTCCAACGTCGACTACCCGATCACGAGAAAATTCAACTCTACCATCATACGCTGAACCGGTACCAGACGTTTATGGATCAATATAGAGGGAGTAGTAGTAGTAGTAGTACACCACGCCCACAACTTCCCGCAACGCCCACACTCACACCCCCGCCACCCTCACCTGAGCTGGAAGAGGAAGTGTTGGCCAGTGTGCCTAAAGCCTTCAAGACCAAGGTGCGTTTATTGTTGGACCGGGTGAAACAGAATTCCGATATGGGTTGGAACGCTGAAGGAAAACTGCTGATTCGAAACTAAGTGGTGCCGGGGTCTCATATGACCGATTTGATCAACGATATGGTACGTTCTCGCAAACACTCTAATCCACCGGGCTGGGAAGCCTTTGCTCAGGGATTAAAAGACACACACACCCCTCAAGAATTGGTAGGGAATCCTAACCGTTGGGCCTTTATGCAGCAATCGACCCGACACACACAACCACCACCACCACCCTCCTCCTCTTCTTGGGCCCCCATGCCACCGCCCAAAACACCACAACGACGACGTGGACCTACCAGATCTAAGTCACCGCGACGATCACAACGCCGAGGTAAGGCGCCCAAGGCCTGGGAACCCTACTAAGGGGCAACCCCTATAAAAACCCGGTGCAGAAGCCAGAACAACTCAGTCGTCATGTTTTACCTGACGTTGCCCAGTAATAGTTCACTCGATGTGTTTCCTGACAACACCTTGGCCAAGTCTGTGACTCAATTACCACAACCGTTACATTTACCGGGTCGGTGGGAATGTGGACTGGTAGATATTCAGTACCCTTACTCATGGTACAACGTACAAGCCCAAGCAGTATGGTACGACGTGACGTACGAAGGCAAAGTAACCAAACTGATTCTCCCCGAAGGCCAATACGATACACCCCAGAAGTTCATAGAGGGTCTGCTGTCCTTGTTGGAGTACAAGTCTCTACGGGAGGCCACGAATAGTTCAAAACCCCTGATAGCCTACCCCTTCAAGAATCACGTGATCTGGGCTGTCAACCCACACAACGACAAGGCATGTATCCTGCTGAGCCCTAACGTGGCTGTGAAACTCAGTCCTACACTACAGCAAATGTTAGGTCTGCGTTACAGCGTGTACACGGGACCCACCACCGACAACGGTGACGTTGTGATGGATATGAAAGTAGGCATGTACGGACTCTACGTCTACTCGGACGCAGTGGACAGTCATATTGTGGGCGATGTGAACACACCTCTATTACGGGTGGTGCCCATTAGCAAGACGTATGGCAATCAAGTCAACCAGAGTTTCAACCATATACTCTACCTGCTCGTACGACATACGGATATCAACACGATCATGGTGGATATAAGAGATGACACGGGACACCCGGTCGCATTCGAACGAGGGAAAGTGGTGCTGACACTTCATTTCCGACAAGCCCGTTCTCCTCACTTCGTATAATGTACGTGCCTTACCAGTGCCATACGGCCAGCTATGCCGACTACTACAAGAAACAAACGGGAGGAGGCTTGCCCATCTTCAGCGGTGCACGCATGCAACGAGGGCACGGATTGGGAAACATACTGGGCAGCATTGTGAAAACGTTCTTACCCTTGGTGACACGAGGTGTTAAAGCGGTGGGCAAACAAGCGGTACGCAGTGGATTGCGCGTGGCCGGTGATGTGATGGGAGGCACAGCACCCCGACAAGCCTTGAAACGACGGGCTAAAGAAGCAGGCAGCGTCTTGATCGCCAAAGCCCTTAAAAGACAACCACGGACACAGCGAAGAGTCATTCGACGTCCAACACACCGACGACGCACACCCCCGAGGAATAAGACCAAGAAGAAGAAGAAGAGTAGTAGGAGAGACATCTTCGCATAATGGCATTCATTCACTCCGAGTCGTGTCCGTCTACCAACAGTGAATTGGATTTGTGGACTATTCCACCCACCCAGACCAGTGTAGCCGAAGGACGTTGGGTAGAACATCGACCCCTGGCTAGCCTGACGGGGACGGGACCTGTGGAATTTACCATTGAAAACAAAGATACGGCCTACCTGGATTTAGCCCACACCTACTTGTACGTGAAAGCCAAAATAGTGGACGCAGCCGGGGCCGACCTAGCGGCCGATGCGGTAGTAGGCCCGGTGAATCTTTGGCTGCACTTCTTGTTCCAACAGGTGGATATGAGTCTGAGCGATAAACTCATCAGTACGTCCACCAATACGTACCCATACCGAGCCTACATGGAGACGCTGTTGTCGTACGGCAATGATGCCAAAAAAACACACTTGCAAGCCTCGCTGTAGTGCAAGGATACACCCGGCTCCATGAATAGCGTGCTCGCTGCCAATAATAGATTCACCGCGCGCAAAAACTTGACAGCCACTAGCAGGTCCGTCGATATGATGGGACGACTGCACGCCGATCTGTTCCTGCAAGATCGCTACATGATGAACGGTGTATCCATCAAGATCAAGTTGATCCGCTCCATACCTGCGTTCGCCTTGATGGCCGCTGGAGAGGCCCCCAATTACAAGATCATCCTAGAAGATGCAGCCCTGTTTGTGCGTACGGTGGATTTGCAACAGGGGGTGTGGGTGAGTCACATGGAAGCCTTGTCGAAAAAACCAGCCCTGTACCCCATCCGACGCGTACAGACCAAGGTGTTCTCTGTGCCAACCGGTACGATGATGGCCAATCGTGAAAATTTATTTCTAGGGGATCTCCCTAAACGTGTTGCCATAGCGCGTGTGACCAACACCGCTTTCATTGGAGCGTGGGATGAGAATCCGTTCGCCTTTCAACATTTCAACCTGAACTTTTTGGCACTGCACGTGGCTGGCCATCAAATTCCAGTCCGACCATTACAACCGGATTTTGGTAACCAAAACTATGTGCGGAGCTACCTGAACCTGTTTACAGCCACAGGACAAAACAACCAGGACGAAGGAAATGCCATCACTCGACGAGACTTTTACCGCGGGTACACGTTGTTCGCCTTCGACCTCACCCCTACCTTGGAACACGATCATCAACTGGCCTTGTTCAAGAAAGGAAACCTACGGTTGGAACTGCGGTTTGCCGTCGGTCTAACCCAGACCATTAACGTGATTTGCTACGCCGAGTTTGATAACGTCATCAGCGTGGATCAGCAAAGAAACGTGCTGTGTGACTACGCCAACTAGAGTCATGGATACAGAGCAGCTGATGGGCATACTCCAGCGAGATGCTAAGGTCCCCTTTCGAGGTGTGTTTCCACGCAATGTGTTTCCCATCCACTCCACCACCCCAGCAGCCTACATCCTGAATACAGACCCGGGGTCTCGACCCGGTGAACATTGGGTAGCTGTGTACGTGGACACCCTAGGCCAAGGCGAATACGTTGATTCCTACGGACTTGCACCCCTACATCCCGATTTGGTGAAATTCATGGACGTCTCTACTACAATGTGGCGTTGGAATACTCAAAGATTACAAGGACCGTTGAGTAGTGTGTGCGGACAGTACTGTGTGTTTTATCTCACTCACCGGAGTAGAGGACATTCTATGCCAACCATCGTACACATGTTTGATGATTATTGTCAAGCCGAAGACCGTGATGTCCTCGTCTATGACTGGACGGCCTCTCGTTTTAATGTGCATGCTCCATTTCTCAGGTTAACTTAAATGCACTGCGCGCAGGCCACTTGTTTTTTTTATCACGTTATTGTTATGACGTTGTTGTTCTGACGTTCATTGATGTTCAATAAAAATTGATGAAAAAACACAAAAATGAGGGTTTTGACTTATTTTTTATTTAAGTCAACAAGAAGGTAGAATATGTACAAATAGAATACAGGGTACAAATAGAATAGTAGGGTTAAGGTCCAAAAAAAGTTCTGTCAGGAGTAGGATTCGAACCTACGCCAGCTCTTCGCCGACCAGCACTTAATACCGGCGCCTTAGACCACTCGGCCATCCTGACTTTTACAGTTTTTTAACTGGTGTATCAACAGTTATAGTTCGACATTGTTCACAAGTCCAAGTAAGTGGTGCTCACACCATCGGCCAACACTTTCCGTTTCGGGTGAAAGAAAGTAAAAGCGTCTCGTTGCTGAATGTACGTCCGCATCTGGTGGTCCACCACCCGAAATCCTCGGTTAGTGCCACTCGCACTGGCCTGGCTTTGCAGCACGTTCAGGTACAAGGCTTTGTCGATGTTGGGATCGCGCCGGCTCACCCCTTTGCAGCTAAACTTATTTTCGTCTCCCCCGTAACAGTAATACGTCTTGGAGGAGAGCCCAATCATAGCATCCCCACTCCACTCCAGCTTGAAGAGGCCCGGCGTACGCTTATCGTACTGGTAATGGTCACGTCGAGGTAGCCACTGGTTCCGCTCCGCTTCATACTGGGTACGTAACTCCGGTTTCACCAGGGACTCCCAATCCGCATTAGAGACGGCCATGTAGGCCGAGTCCGTATCCATCTCCATGAGTTGCCAGTCTGATGGATTGAAATACACACCCATGAAATCATACAGAAACTGCAGCATCCTCAGCTTGGCCACCTGGTATACCATACATCCAATCTGCAAGGGTAGGTTGTAACGGATAGTCTTCTTGGCTGAAGTGACTTCATAGGTGTCGTCATCGATGACCTCCACGGACCGAAACAGAGGAGAATTCACTTTTTGCGGGCTTGGGCAGTAGTACAAATGTTCACGTTCACGTGCTTATCCTGGTTCGTGACCGTTTTTCCATAATACCCATTGCCCGTCAACTTCCACGATTCACCGATGATGGCCTGACTCGGGTCTTGATCACCTTGACGACGGGCCGACGTCACGATGTCGGCATTCTCCGCAAAACAGGCGTGGGGTACGTATTGTATCACTTGGTATATCTGGGTAATTTCCAAACCGTGGTTCATGTACCACTGCAGTAAGGGAGTGCCCAGCAATATTTTCTCGGCCCACATACTACCAATCAACATCCGTCGAGGTTGAGGCAAACACTCGTGTTGCTCCGCATAGGCCCTCATGGTGTCCCCAATATCATCCCGATCCACCAGCGTGTTCTTAAAGATGGGAGGACACTGGGCGAAGAGGGGCTTGAGAGTGTCGGGAACATGCAAATCACATTCGACAAAGCCGTAGAGGTCCCCCGAACGAATGGCGTCGAACATCTGTGGCAGACTCAGGAGTCGCCGACGACTCAACGGGTACTCGCGTTCTTTTAGGAAACGCCGTAAATGGGGCAGGGCCTGGCACATGGTGTGAAATTCACACTCTCACATTTCGATCAGATGGTATCCTCTCTCTTTCACATAATCACCGTTCTCCACCACTTCTTCCCGTAATTCTTCTGCCGATTTTCCACGTCGTTCGTTGAAGCGTCCAGCGCTGAAATGGCATTCGTGGCCGTGCCAATAGCAACCGTAAAATTGGAATACGGTCGGTGTCCTACCCACCAGGGCAAACCCATCGACGGGGAGTCGACGATCTCCTATGCGCTTCTCTGTGGCGTTGGTTTGGTGTCGTATAGTAATTCCCCGTCGATAGGCTTCCCAATCCAACCACTGATCAGCCAGATGCTTGTAGGGCGTACGTTGCGGTGTAAAATGCCGACCTTCCGCCAACCAACGTGTATAATGGCCACTGGGCATAGGTTGGGCCAGCGACCACAGGTACAAGGCATTGGCATCGAAACCGATGATCTTAGCACAGGGTTTTCCACTGGTGAGAGTAGTGACGTCCTTCTCGTGATAACGGTGAAAAATAAGACTCGGCCCGCCCACAATGTTCTGCTTTAGACAATCATGCATGTCTGCATCTTTTTGCTGTATCAGCGAGAAGTACGTAGGACACGCTTGAAAAAGATGGCGAAGCGCCAGACCCGGTAAACTCAAGCACTCCTTGAAGATATCGACGTGAATCTCACGACGAAAGAGTTGAACCATTTTCTCGGCCGTTTCCAGGAAAGGAACCACATCTAGGTTATATGTTGATCGTTCCATACCTGCTGTAGTTCCCGGTACGTGTCTTCGGGACATTCCACTTGCTTTAAATCATCAAAGAACGCATCCCGGGGTGGCAACTGTGTTTCCTCCAAACAGTCGAGGGTCGATATATACGTGTAAGGGAACCTCCCTTTGGTTTGTGCACAGTCATACGCCTTCACCCACTGATCATAGCTATAATTAGGAGCTAAGTAGTTCCGTACATCCAGGAAATGCAGTGATGTGGTAGTGAGGGCCATATGATTATTGATCTTCTTGATGACGGACTTGAGGGTATTTGCCTGGGCCAAGTAGGGGTAAAGAAATTCCTTCACCATGTTCAAGTCATATCGCCCCGAGTTGAAACCTAGCACCGGTAACTGGCCTAGATATTGTAGGAAGCGCACTTTCAATTTCTCCGCATACGGTTTCGGTAAAGGCACATCCTGCGACTGCAGGTGCTGCGACTCGGGCTCCGACTCGGACTCGGACTCTTCATCGTCACTAAACGCTACACCCGGTATAGGAATCCGATCGTCCAGTTGGTCCAGTACGTCCTGGAACTTGGACACCAATAGTTCTGTACTAGCCCCACTGACTTCTTCTAAATACTCCATCATGCGGGTGATCAACTCATGGGAACCCCCAGTGGACACGAAACACACCGGTGCAGCGTCATAGCCAGGTACGTTGCTCGAAATACTCACACTCAGAGGAATATGGCGCTGCGTCCACTGCGTTTTCGCTGAAAACATGTCCATGGGCTCCAACAGGGCCTCAAAATCGTAACACGCCCGGTGGGAAAATAACGGTCCTGCTCCGGTATGATGAGACCCTCATCGGCCAGTTCCTGGAAAATAGTAGGCGTATTATGATACACACCACCCGGATATACTCGCTTAACCACGTTCGTACAGATTTTCTCGTGGCTATGTAAGTTGGAGGAACGGTGAAACACCCGATGGCATTGGGCACAACTGAAAGACTGAGCGTACTGGCTCATATTGTAGATCAGCGAAAAATGACTCACGCCATTGTCGTCGAACACATTGACTTTCATCGTAGAAGCATACCGTTCTGTTGAACGACGAACCAATTCAGCCACAAATGTATCCTCCTCGCATCGTAATCGGTATACAAAGATATTGATGTTGAACAGTGTTTCCACGTCATCCAAATTCTTGAACGGAACTCCACGGAAGTGCCGCTCATCCAAGTCTTGCTGCTCTAAATACTGTTCCCAATAATCATTGGCCACTCTGTCACAACACTTGGGATCACACTCGTCCACATGCACGGCCAAACACCGAAACAGGCATTTCCGGTCTTTGTATGGCCCCTTTGACCCTGCTGTTAATGCATACAGGCCGTGTCGATGAAGCAACCACGGGGGTAGTAGTACAGGAGCACCGATAGGATGATCTCTCATTTTGGTGACGAAAAATGTGACGTTGGTCACCATTTCCACAAGCCATTGGGTATTGGGGCGTTGCAACCGGGCCCATTCCAATGCATCCAACGTAGTCAGTTGGTCGATGAGTGGCTCCAGAGAAATCGCATCCGTCACCGTGAACGGTTGATCAAACACATAGGTATTATTGCTGGGATAATAATACCGCACCTGGTCCGTCTCCTTGTGCCGTAAAATGTACCCGAATGTCATATTCAACTTGAACGCTGTCACCTGATCTGTGAAAATATTCTCGGCATAGGTAGACAAATACGTGAGGTCCTGCAGTCGAAAGTTATACAAGTCCAATAGACGAAGGTCACGGTGAAAACAATGGCGTATGGTAGCCCAGTGACGTCGATAAATGTCCCTGACACGCTCGTCTTCAGGCAAGACTTCAACCGGAGGTGCTGCTGGGTCCCAGGGAAAATCTTCTCCACGTCTCATGCTTTCGTCTCATACAAGCGGGTAGGCAAGCAGGCAGGCAGGCAGGCAGGCAGGCTGGTCAGGTCAGTCAGGCGGGTAGGCAGGCTGGTAGTGCAATGAATACACCCCACCCCTAAAAAATCGCCTCCTTTTATACGTTTTTCTACAATCCGCCATTTTGAACCCACCACCACCACCACCTCCCACAACCCGCCATTTTAAACCCACCACCACCACCACCTCCCACAAGCCGCCATTTTGAACCCACCACCACCACCACCACCGACAAGCCGCCATTTTGAACCCACCACCACCACCACCTCCCACAACCCGCAATTTTGAACCCACCACCACCACCACCTCCCACAAGCCGCCATTTTGAACCCACCACCACCACCACCTCCCACAAGCCGCCATTTTGAACCCACCACCACCACCACCACCACCACTCACAACCCGCCATTTTGAACCCACCACCACCACCACCACTCACATGCACTCAGTGACCCCTGTGACGTCATAGTTACATCCGGGTGAAATTCGACTCAATTTGCTGTAACCCTACTACTACGGGTCCTTCCTGCATGGTTGATAGGAGTGGCCCACTATATAAAGTGGTACTAGATAGCCCTGTCCATAGGGTTCTCTCTGTGCCCTGGTTGTCGTCATTGGTGGCCGCTTGGGTGGATGGCCGATGTTAATATATATCGACAATCTGTCCAGATGGCTATGGGGGTCGATGATTGGGACGGAGAGGGGTTGGTCTTCATGGGAAAGAACAGGGCTCCGCTGTGGGCCTCACTGAGTCATTCTTATGCATTTGGAGCAAATTGCTTTTTAACACAGTAATTGTCCTGTTGTCTTTTGTTTTATGCCTTTTGCTTATATATATTTTTTTTTATTTCTGCGTGATTCATAGATGGAAATAAAGTATTGTATTGTAATTTCTGTATGATTCATATATGGAAATAAAGTATTGTGTTGCATATAGAAGGTGGTCAGATACTACAGGCTGACTCAAAAGTGGTAATATTACACAGACGTGTATTCCGGGAACTGCTCTGTCCCTGTTTCACATGAGTTTTCATTAAATATTCCAGCCCTGCTGATTTGACTTTGGTGGGCGAAAATGTGTCCGGAGTGCACTGAATAAGCGAATAAACATACTTGGTTTTGCTGATTTAGAGTCGTACTTGGGATCTTCAATAATACCACAAACTTTCTTCTGAGTTTTCAGTTTTAAATCGCGATAACAGTAGGCCTACCAGTTCGTGGATAAGCTCAGAGTTGTATGTGTATGTAGGGGTACCTGTACTGAACAGTAGGGGAGATCGGGGTACAGTGGGACATGGGGCACAGTTGTTAAGTACAGGAAGCACATTACAATATAATCAGCAGAAAGCTACCACCTCCATACAACACCAGAAGTTCATGAAAACTGACAACACCTATATTGATTACAAATAAAAACTATCATTGGAAATAAAAAGGGGAAAAACTGTTTTTGAGCAGTCCAAGTAATTTTTTACGACTGAGGATGATATTTTGTTATACTAAATTTTCAGCAGTACTTCATTGCTGTTTTGTTACTACTGAGAGAGGATGGACAAGAGTACAAATTAATTATATGGATTTATTATCTCAGATGTATATATTAGTTGTTTTGTTTTTTTTTCATAAAACGGAAAATATCATGCACCCGGGGTGGACTGGGACAGTTTTGCCGGGGCACACTGAGACAATAGTAATCAAATGGTGAAATTTACTTTCATCCTAAAATGCTATTAAAGTGCATTATTTTGTTTCCTATATGGTAGTAATTGCTAGTCCTGTCAGATTTGATGAGTTTTACTAACATTTTCAAAGTCAAATGCTTTCGTTAGAATGAGAATCACACAAAATTTGACCCCGGGAAATATTTTACGTGAAGCATGGGTCTAAACTAGCAACTAACTTAACCATCACTGTTGAATCTTCTAAACTCCCATGAAACATATTAGTATATACTTTTTATAATGTGTATTTTGATTATTGTCCCATCGCATCCCAGTGAGTGTCCCACTGTACCCCATAGTGGGGCAAACCGGGACACATTTTTTATTACGCTTTTAAAAACAAATTCTGGAGAAAAGTATAAAAGATATTTCAGATTTTTTTGTATGACTATGTCATACTAAATATACGTTATAATGAGAGTATAGAAGGCTACACTACAGGACAATAATAACAGAGGTATTTGCAAAAAGGTGAAAAATGTCCCAATCTCCTCTAAATGGATGAGCGAGTGAATGTGATTTAATGTCGCTTTCAACTATACTTCAGTCATATCACGACATTTGTGTGCTATTCCTTTCTACACCCGAAAACCGAAAAATGCTATTCTATTCTTGTTTAAAAGTGACACAGGACAGATAAAAAGTTACAATTTTAACTGAAATAATGTAGATTTGGTTTTGTCAAAACAGGGGACAGCACTCTGCTCGCCAAAACATAAAATTCGAAACTGTGGTTGATAACAGGCTTTCTAGCTCCGTATAAAGTTTTAAATCAGAATGCAGAGCTAGCCTTATTTGCGTAGCAGCAGTAGAAAATAAACGGATGACAAGCACTGAAAGGTATTCTGACTATCTCACCTGTGATTTGTCATCTCATTTCAATATTGATACATTTGTAAGTTTGTGCTGGTGGTCTTACCGTAGGCCTACAGTTTCAACTTTTTTATTTGTAAATCAGCTTATTTTAAAGATGATCAGTTCGATTTTGTGAACTTGTTACTTGAAACTCAAGTTGAGTTAGGTCGATTGGTTCAGTCGAAAAATCAATTTTCCGACTGACATTGTTTTATTTTTGTGTGTGGCCAATGTCAGCTGTGTCAGCTACCGTAGTCCAAGTGCTTGTAAGTTATTGTGCTCACTGACTCAGTGTGTGTCAGTTAAACCCGATTTCGAGTTAATCTGCAAAATTAAACCTTTTTCCTTCCTCATGCAGACTCAGTCTCTGTAAATGACAGAGTATCAACGGAGAGAGGTGAGAATTAAATTATTGTTCCCATAACCCATTGAACAGGTCAAAACTCAATATTTGTGTTACAATAGAATCCTACTTCGTCGAAGTAGCGAGATCAGAATAAATGCATTTTACAAATGGATCCCTGAGATGGAAAATTGCAATGGACAAAATGGCAATTCGGGGAGAAGGGGTTACAAATCTCGTTCGCTCTCGCTGGACAGGCTCGAGTTCTGAATTTTTCAAGACCCTAATGTCAACATGCTCACCATCGCGTCCTTTCCCGTGAAGTCTGCGTTCGTTGTTATTTTCATGTGTTCGCATACTGTATGTATGGACTTATTCTTCAAAGATGATAGGTTTCGAAGCAACAACAAATTATAGTATTTACATTTTTCTCATCTTGTGAACTTAACCGGATCCTGTCCAATGCAATGTATTCTGGCATGTCTGGGGGCCCTGCTCCTTTAATGGACAAAACAGCAACAGACAAGCTAGCAACCAGACAAAATGGCAAATGGATAAAATGGTAGTCGAACAAAATTGCAATATATTTTTTAATCTATCTTGATGCAATTCTATGGATTATTTGGGATATTATTTAATATAGTGTAGAGTCCTCATGTTCACCGCCAATGTATCCAAATGGGCATTTAAACTAATTAATAATACATGTATTTAGTCTTTAGGTCAAAAGTTTACAAAGAGAGATACAGTAGGCATACACTTGTGTATCTACTCAATTTATCAGAATAGCTGTACATACATGACATAATAAATCATCTACATAATATTGTGAGTGTGAAAACTTCTCTCACCTCTATTCTCGCATGATCGCGATCACGATCTTCAGCATGACTTCACTGAAACATTATCAGAGGGCCTCTGCAAGGGCATTGAACTTCATTCAGACTGTGGAAATAGGCCCTTTGATAATGTTTCACTGAAGTTGTGCTGATCTGACACCGGCATGACCGGAGACTCAGCAGTTTCATAACCTGCAACATTTTCAGTCCGGTTCCCCATTCCTCGACACCGAGGAGTGTATTTATGCTAGGATGAATATTACATGTATAATACTCATCTAAATGTTCAGTCTCAATTTCATATTTTTTTTCACAAAATATTTTATTTATCTAAATTTATTAAATGTTGTATAATATGGTTCCTTTAGACTATCAGTAGTTTGGGTCTCAGCAATTCGGACAGTCCTACTGTACTGTACGTTACATGTGGTCTAGCCTGTGGTTCCGGAGTTTCCATGGTGAACTGCAGGCAAGCTCCTATAAGATATCCACACATGCCTAAATATGAGATATCCACACATGCCCTTTATGAACCTGTATTGTATGCCTGTCGAAAAGGGGTTTCATCAACCCATATTTATGCAGTTAAATGCCCCTTGGCATTTGTAATCGGTACCTGATTTCAGGATGTCCTTGTCTTTTACCACATTATCTGCAGAACCATGTTTGGTTCCACCAAATTTCGCAAACTTATCTAATTGCAGTCTAGCTGCCTATCGAAAATAAGTTACATCAACCCCTATTTTACTCCGTTATTCCCCTTTTTGTGCGTAATCTGTACCTGATTTAATGATATGTACTACAGTACTATTTCTCAAATTTAGACCACCAGGCCTCAATTTAAGGTGGTGACCTGTTTTTCCTGTTGCCTGTAGGTTGCCATATGAAAAATAATGATAACCAATTTTCAGGTCCCCATAATTCTTATTAACAATATGACAATATGTTAATAATTATGCATTAGGTTGCCATAGGTTACCAGTTTAGATTTATGGTAAGGCCTGCACCACACATGGAGCTCAATCACTCGAAAAAAAAACGCGGGGTTTGATGTTGTAAGGGTGAGTGAGTGAGTGAATATGATTAACGTCGCTTTCAACACTATTTCAATCATATCACACAATGTTCAAGGAACTTATAGACACAAGATGTCACTTTCACCTCGAAAGCATTTGAATTTCGAAATGTGTCCTAGAAGGGCGTTATTGATTGGCTGACTTATTGGACCAACACAATTACCATATTAGGCATGTTTAGGAGGAATGACGCTGAGACTTTAGGATGATGTCACTCTACACACCAATTCACAAAATTGGTGTGTAGGTTCTGATTGGTTCGTTGATCATTCGTATGTGAAACTTACACCTCGGATTTTGAACAGGTAAATCAAGGCAGGTTCAAGGTGGGAATATAGAAACTGGCTTGATAAAATGAAGATGCGTATGCTTACATATAAGCTTAATATACAAGTGTTCCTGAACCCCGCACACTAGCACCAACGTGTGATTTTCGGGCTATACTTTCTTGCTCTGCATTGGACATTTTTATTGTTTTATAACATTATGACATGTAAAATTTTCATCTTGCATTTAAGTGTTAAACCTTTGGTTTTATACTTCCAGATTCAGTACTAACCTCTGACGTCTGAAAGGAGACAATTTAGGTTTGAAGAAGTCGAATAGAACCAATGATATTGCTGTACGTTGAAACTCTAAACAATCCCAAACTAGTCGCTGTGAAAAAAGTGGTTTGTCAAGTGAACTGATTGAACTCCAATTCCAGACCAGGAAGTAGAGCTGACATATTAGGTGTTGAGTGTACGACGTACGGTTTTCACCCTGGAGGGCCCCAGTCCTGAAGATTTTAGGGAGATGAGTGGGGAGGCTGAGCAATATGACTTCATATGGAAAGGTATACATTGTGCCAACAGTTATCTCCCCCTAAACAGGGGCTCATAGAAGTCACATTTTACAGCCGTTACTAGGCTGTAAAATTCACTCAAAAACTCAATAGAGAAGCCAAGAATCACTGCAAACTTTTGAAAAACACTAATTCCGGCAAAATGCTAATGTTAAAGTATTAGAATATTGCATATTAACGGGTAAACTTCAAGAAAAACTGAATATTGATTGGGCAAAAACTCAATTCAGCGAGAGTAAAACTGAATATTTTGACATCTATGAACCCCTGCTTGAAAGGCTGGAGATATAAATATATTTGCTGGTTTCATGGTCTTAGAAAAAGGCTGGAGATTGCTGGTTTCACAGTCTTAGAGATGCTACGAAGTCAGGCATGCATTGTCAGTAGTTGAACTGTCAGTATAAACAATTGTTATGAACTATCAGTATGAACAATTGGTATGAACTATCAGTATGATCTATTGGTAACAATTGGTATGAACAACTATCATAAATTAATGAAGTACAGTATTGGTATAAACAATTGGTATAAACTATCAGTGTGAATTATTAGTATAAACAATTGGTATGAACAAATATCATAATGAATTATTGATATAAACAATTGGTATTTGATTTGAACTATCGTATCAGTATAAACAATTTCTATGAATGAACTGTCGGTATGAACTATCAGTATGAACTACTGATACCCATCTTCATGTAGGTAAACAAGATTGTATATCAGGGAAATACCATCTAGATGTGACGTTAATAAATATTTGTGCGAAAGTTTTGCTGATATTCTACGAGATCCCCTAATAAGCCATTGACGACACACAACTTGGCATTGATTGACGTTTACGGGGTTCACGGGTACAAACAACTTGCCAGCGGTTCGTCTTTTGATATTTTCTACCATCGATGTCTAAGCAGGGATTCCTTTATATTATGATATTGTTTTTGTTTTTTGTTTACCATATTGGTCCATGTGCTCTTGCTTGCAATTACAAGGGGCGTCTTTTTAAAGTTATTTCGCCCAGCTAGCTACCTGATTGGCTAACAGATGTACATGTAGTTTGAAATTCTCACGGGATTTCTATAGCATTGACTTCAGATATAATGTTCCGTGATATTATATCTGAGTTTACTGAGATTGCTATTGATATGCAGGGCATGAATTTACCATAAAACTTTACCAGACCATCGGGCTGGTATAATTCATTATACAAAGGTGAAATTCTTTAATTATAACCAGCCAGTCGGGCTGGTTAGCTAGCTTTAGAACTATATTCAACCAGACAAGTTCTAAATTCACCAGCCACGGACTGATGGGCTTGTGGCAATTTCGAGCCCTGATATGAACCTTCTATATCATTATGAACCTTCTATATCATTATGAACAATTGGTATGAGAGACTACTGGGATGAACGTTTGGCATGAACTATCAGTATGAGCTATCGGTATGAACTACATGTACGATTATGAACTATTGGTATGTACTATCATGACTATTGGTAGGCCTGTGTGCTAGCGTTATGAACAATTGGTATGATTTGGTCTGTCATTATGAACTATCTGTACAAACAGTTGGTATGAACTATCGTTTTGAAGTATCAGTATGAACAATTTGTATGAATGAACTATCAGGGTCCGAAATGGCGGCCTGCTATTGGCTAAAAGCAGGCCAAAATTTTGACAAAGCAGGCGATGTAGAAAATGACCTGCTAAAAAAAAAAATCTCCAACGAAAGTTAGCAGGCCATAATTTTCCTGGCCAAGGCTCGAATTTAGCATTGTGCATGTATTTTTTCCACAGTGCACGTAAATTTTTATCGGCAGCTGCATTTGCAAACATGTGTTGAAAAATGAACCATCGATCACGCCGACTATAGCTTATGGCAGACTACCAATTGTCTTGAAAAATTTGCTAGAAAATGTCCAAGCTGTGCGTTGAGTTACGCCCGTGGGTATTTTTATCTCGGGTATCTCCGCATCAGACGCTCCACACTATTTCTTAGTCCGCTTCACGTTGTGGGTGACATTTCCAAACTGTTCAAAACAATGTGAACACAGAGCAGCAACATGCAAGCTTTTTCTGCAGCTGGTTGTCAAATAAACACTGACCCTGCTGAAGAAGTGGGAAGTGAGAGCCAGGCGATTGAATATGTAGAGGAGTACAGACGATGTTGCAGAAACACGCACGAATGCCGCAACAACAACAACAACAACAGAGAAATTTGTTAAGTCCAATAAAATTTGATTTTCTGTAAATTTGTCGATTTGAAAAATTAACAAACAAAAATTAAGAAATGGTTATGGGGTTTAGTACATATATATTACCTCAAGAGTGATACATCTCAACACAAAGTCAGATTCATCAGAATATTTGACTTGGCAAAACACATTTGATTTTTTCCAAATATTGACGGATTTGATTTTTAAGAATAGTTCCTTTGAAGGACGCTGTGAGACCCTGTATATAAGTGTTGATGCCTGGCATTAGGAGAGTCCAAACACGAAAAGGTTGACAGATTTCAAGAGACAAATTTACGGAGAATTTTTAAAAAGAATATTTTTTTTTTTGCATGTAGGCAAATTGCTGTGCATGTACATGAAAAATTTAGGTGCATACTGTGCATGTAATTTTTTTACCCTAATTCGAGCCTTGATTGTAAACCAATTAATTGTGAAGCTTTCAGACTGAGAGAATATATTTCATTAATATAATATTTGGATGGTTGTTCATTATTCCCCTCTATTTCTTCCCGGGATACAAATTGATACATGGCAGATTGGCGGTGTGAACTTTATACGGTATTATGATTATTGGTGGATTTGCACAGAAAAAAATAGCTGTCCAACTTCATAAATAGCAGGTGATGTTAGATTTGGCCTGCGATTTTTTTTTCGATGAAAAAAAATAGCAGGTCATCACAAATTTCCTAATTCGGACCCTGACTATCAGTATGAACTATTGGTATGAAGGAACTATTTATGAACTATCAAGTATGAAGTATGAACTTGGTATGAATTATCAGTATGGACTATCATTATCATGATTATGAACTATTCTTATGTACAATTGGTATGAAGAAACTGTTGGTATGAATTATCATTCTGAATTATCATTATGAACTATCATCATTATGAACTATGGTTGTGAACAAGCAGTTTGAATAAACTATGGTACGGTATAAACTAACAGAATGAACTCTTGTATATTAACTATTGTTATGAACTATCGGTCTATCAGTATGAACTATAGGTACAGACTATAGTTCTATCGATATGAACTAGTGGTATGAACTATCGGTCTATCAGTATGAACTATAGGTACAGACTATAGTTCTATCGATATGAACTATTGGTATGAACTATCAGCATGATCAGTATAGACTACCAGTAATGACTATATCAACCCTTGAGATTGCAGACTCTTGATTTTGAATAGACGTGGATGAATGTTGTGTGTAGTGATGGTACAGACTGACTCAATCTGATTAAAACTCAGACTTAATATAAACCGCTCCTCTATCAGACATGTCACTAATTAAGATCTGGGACAGTCTGTATCTTAAATCTGTCGCGCATGTCATATTGGCAACCAATCACAGTCCAACTTCAACAGGCGAATAGGTGCCTATCCGAGCAAATAATAATCTTCAGTGATTGTGTATGGAGAGCAAGAACGTCAGCCACCTGGGTTGGATTTTTCTGCGCCTCGTTTGCAGTTTACTCTGTGTAATAAAATCGTAAAAAAATTACAATAAATATCTTCCGACACTGTTTGCAATGGTCTTTCATTTGATGGAAACTTTACTTGAGGGTTTACGATAACTTTAAGATACAGACTGTCCCAGATCTTAATTAGGGAGCTTAATGAAATTAGGAGCTAAGTTTCCTGGTAGGGATGGCATATGCCGGTTATTCAAATGGGATACACCATGCCCAGTTTGGTGTTCTGATCTGGATGGATTAGAGTTCCAGTTAGGCCAATGCTGCTGCATGTTATGGCATAAGCCATCTTTTGTCTCAGGAGTTCCAACACGGCACACCATGCTACTCTGTTTGGAATGCCTTATGCCAGTTCCTAGTATGCCCCAATTTCAAGAAGCTCCCTTATCGTCATGTCCGATAGAGGAGTGGTTTTTAAGTCTGAGTTTTAATCAGATTGAGACTGACTATGCTGTCGGGGCTTTAAATTACCCTAATTTGGGTACAACCTCTATTCGGCATAGCAAAATAGTTTGAGGCAGGGAAACTGCCAAATGTCAACTGGAACTCAAATTAGTGAAATACTTACTTATGGCAAACCAGGTAAGCTTTGTCTCAAATATGATGCTTAATTAATGAACAATCTTCATTAGCATAATTCAACATTGAATCTCCATGCAAGAAAAATTAAAAACAAAAAATATATATTTTTTTAGATTTTTTTTTTTTTTCTCTCCGATTTGAGCGCATCATAATTTGGGCAGAACGTTTAACATAATAACATTGTATCAATGAGGTAATCTAAAGCCATGGCTGGTCACCAAGATTTCTGGTTTGAAAACAAAATTAAATTAATACATCTACATGAACCATTTACAAGTACATTATAAGTTTACAGAAATATAAGCATAGTTCTCCTTTATTCATGTCATTCTACACTAGTTTGAGTACAGAATATATTGGATTGTAAAATCGTCTCATTAAAGCCTGCCATATCATGCCTGTTGTTTTATTTGTTTCAGTTGTTCTCGTGGGAGATTCTGGGGTTGGTAAGACGAACCTGCTTTCCCGCTTCACCAGGAATGAGTTCAATGCTGAGAGCAAGAGTACAATAGGGGTGGAGTTTGCCACAAGGTAACCAGGGTAACTGGATAGATGATGATTCATTAGTTAAATAACATGTTGGTTTGGTTGGTTGTTTGAAGTTTAACGTCACACCTAACCTTATTGGTCACACAGCGACGATGACCCAAACAAACATACCCTGGCAAAATCCTAACCCTAACAAAAGCCTAACCAAAACTACAAAAAAAATTGAATTTTGAAAATTTGACTCTACTGACACCGGTGTTCACAATGGATCATCAGAGAGCCTAATTTGTTTGGCACTTTAATCTACCTCCTGTGCCAGACAAACATGGTACAAACCATGCTGTCCTAAGCTGGAGGGCTTTGACCATGTTAACAGTAGAGTCATGTATGATAAATCCTAATAATAATTCAATCGCAGCAAAAGCAAATTTATTTATTTTGGGCCATTTGTCAACTTTTAGTTCTAATAATATTAGAAGCCCAAAATCATTCAGAGTGCTTCATTATTTTAATAGTTTTAGAGTGTGGTAAAATTTTATCTGAACTTGTGATTAAATTCTGCCGACAAAATGGGGGTTGGCTGAATTTGAATAGGGTGATTGAATTATGAGAGTATTTAATATATGTACTCACCAATCATAGCAAAGTTCCCCATCTCTCCAATCAGATAGATACAAAATACAGCACTATAATGTTATCACATATAAAGTATACTGATCAAGGGGAGATAACTTCCACTATTTATAATAATAGGCCTATTTGATCAGGGCAGCATAAAGGCTAAATTCTTTTCCATGACTCGGGCCTCTTACTTTTCAGTATTTTTTTTCTGAAATATATAATGAGAACTGTGGGGTTTGCCTTGAAGTAGCGAAGAAGTGTAAGATATTAACCAGAAACCTTGCTGTACAAGTATATCTTCTTTAACATGTTGAAGGTCATGTTCTTTAATTTACATTCAATTTCAGGAATGTGAATATCAAAGGCCGAACAATTAGAGGTCAGATCTGGGATACAGCTGGTCAGGAGAGGTACCGGGCTATCACCAGTGTGTGAGTACACATGACTGTACAGTAATCTTGCAGTATCATTGTCTATACACCTTCATCCACCACAGATCATCCAAGATACTAAAAGGGGTTATAAGGAAGTTTCCAGTCCAAAACATTCCTCACATGAGCTTTGTTTTGCATACCACCCCAGCTAGGGTAGGTATAGGCTACCTGGGATGGCTCCAGGTTTATTGAAGTAACATTTGCACATCTCTTCAAAATACTAAAATGGGTTCACAAGTCAGCCAGTTAGAATGTGCATGCTGTATACAGAGCATGTACACATCATCTACAGAGCATGCACGCATCCACTATGTGGTTTATGAACATCTACAGAGCATAGCACAAATCTTTAGAGCATTGCACATATATGCAGATCATACAGGCATATATGCAGGTTTTGTCTACAGAGCATAGAGGCTTTATCTACAGCATACACACCACAGAGCACTGCTCGTGTGTCAACAGAACATGCATGCATCTATGTCTGTATCATCTGCAATGCATTGCTCATATTTTACAGAGCATGCACACATCTATGCAAGTATCATCTGCAGAGCATGCACACATCTACAGATGTGGTGTACTAACATCTACAGAAAATTGCCCAAAACTACAGAGCATTGCCCAGATATACAGAGCATGCATACATCTGCAAAGCCTGCGCTGGATATCACCTGAGATGCAATTTTTGATCTTCACCAATGGATGAGAATTGGTGAGCATGAGGAGTAAAAGTGACACCTCCAGTGAAACTAGACAGGTCAGCATAATGAACATGTATCATACATGTATATATGGGCTATTTTCATGAAAATGTACAAATAACGGTAAAGACAATTATTTTTACATTTTGTTCATTTCACATTTTACAGCCAGAAATTTGCTGGAAATGCCAGATGATTAAACATTTCATTGTTTTTCTCTATTGTAAAATGTCTATTTTGGCAAAGATAATTGCTTTAAAAGATTAAATTTTCAAATCTGAAAATGAATTTGTAAATGAAGTTTGAAGGTTAATAATTTTTAAACAACACACTATTGTCTGTCTTTACCGTTAGTGAGGTATGTCAGTTGAGTTATTTATAATTGTTACAAAACAAAGCACAAGAAATCTAAAAGTGTATACCAAGAAAATTTCACCATGAAAGACACACTAATCCAGTTCAGCTTGCTTCATGCTGACATAATCTGTCTGTACCATTATTTCAAACTTGTCTTTACCATTATAAAATGCCATAACGTTAAAGACAGGAATATAACGGTAAGGACAAAAACAATTCTTTGCTAACTAGCACAGTTATTGAGAAAATTGAAGTGACATTCTGATTATAAATTTTCTTGGAACTTGAAAAACAGCAAAAGAAAAGAATGTTTAGCAAAAGGCAGCTTGACTTGCGTTAAGACAATAAAACTAACTGGTTAGTTAATGGAAAACAGTCTTGAATTCAATGTCTTTACCATTACAGATGTCTTTTTAGCCCACCATCACCAGATGATGGGCTGTTCAAATCGCTTTTCGTCCGTGGTCCGTCGTCAGTCGTCCGTCCGTAAACAATTCTTGTTATCGCGATTTCTCAGGAACTACTGCACGGATCTTTCTGAAATCTTGGATTTCCCCATGAAACCTTGTTATCGCGATTTCTCAGGAACTACATGAACTACTGCACGGATCTTTCTGAAATTTGGTACACAGGTTTCCCTTGGGGTCTAGTTGTGCAGATACCTTTTCTGATCCGATTCGAAAATCCAATATGGCCACAAGGCGGCCATCTTGGATTTCCCCATGAAACCTTGTTATCGCGATTTCTCAGGAACTGCTGCACGGATCTTTCTGAAATTTGGTACACAGGTTCCCCTTGGGGTCTAGTTGTGCAGATACCTTCAGGGG
>JAVTVY010051871.1:0-26437 GCA_036873755.1 Hanleya hanleyi
GATGGAGAGCTGATTCATCTGGATAATGCCATGTACGTTTATACCGTAGCACCCCACCGCATACGGATAGGTCGGTACAAAGATGCGCGCAGTATCACCCTAACTCTCTCTGTGTGGGCAGCCTTGAAGAAAATAATGCCTATTGTCGACCAATTAATGTCACCCGACACTCGAACACCGGAGCAATTAGCGTGGGTTCGGACTATAGAACTTCAGACCAGCACATAGATGTTTTTCAGTGCTGTTGGTATTTTAGAATAAAGTGGTTATATTCAGTTATCCAGTTGCCATGGACTGTGTTTAAAACAGAGCAAAAAAAAACTAGAATGTGTACATCTGCAATTGATGCAGCTATGAATTCAATTTATATGTTTGTCTATTCTGTCCTTGTTATTGGCACACAGACACACATGTACACATGGATACAATTTCATAAATCAGTGAAAAATGTCTCGAGAACAACCGACAGTACTGTTTGCTAAAAAGGTATGTTTAATACACATTTATGTGTAATATGTTTTTCAAAAGTGTGGAAATGAACCATGCAGTGTTTCCTGTTTAGGAAGTATATATAGTGTTTCCTAGTCAGGAAACATCATTTCCTATTTAGGAAACGTTAAAGTGTTTCCTCTTTTGGAAACTTCACGTGGTTTCCTGTTTAGGAAACAATATGTTGTGTTTCCTGATCTGGAAACAGATTGCCAGAATGGGCGATAGGTTACTCATTTAGGAGTTGGCCCGGACTGCTTACAGGGAATCGTGACGAAACTGGGTATATAACTTCAACACTATGTTGCTAATTTATACATGTAATGTGTTTTTATGATATCCATCGTGATGTATGAAAAGGTGGAAAATCATTTTATTCCTTATAAATGAAATATATTATTTTAGGAAGAAATACATTTTTTTGTCATATAGAACGTTATCGTATAACAGTAGTTTCGTTATTTTGAGATTACACTATCTTAGTATAGCATCGATTCTAGTGCTGAAAATTGGTCGAGTCCTGTGCGGGATTCGAACGATTCCGCCAATTTTCACCACTAGAATCTGTGCTATACTAAGATAGTGTAATCCCAAAATAACGAAAATACTGTTATATCGTTTTAACAACAACAACAACTTAGACGAAGACGCCCACTGCTAACCAATTCACTGCGGAATTTTGGCATGCATATATGCACTATTTTAGAATGAGGGGTGGCCGTATGAACGTTAGTGTGCCAGGCACTTATGGCGGATCATGACAATTTTAACAAAACAAATTAGGGGATACAGGTAGCAAATTACAAAATGTATCTTTAGAAACAGACAAACTTCTGTGCTATACGCCACATACATATATTTAATGTAGTATAGCTCAGAAGTTTATTTCTTCAATCATCGAACCCACGTTTGAGTCTTAAACAGTATATACATATATCTACATTAACTTCTTTAGATATACTTTGTTAGTTGCTATTGATTGCTCAAGGACGTTCTCTCATGTTCAGTATGTAACTGATTTAATTTTAAAACCAGAGTTAAGGTATGTGTTCCCTCTTGTCGGCTGTATACAGGAGAAAGGACATCAATTTAAAAAAAACAATTACTGGCTTTACATTGTACATACCTATGCCAGTTTTTAAGGAAATACCTCAAATTGCCCACAATCTTATTCCTTCTAAAGATTGCTCAAATTTCGAAATACATAAGAATAATCATCGAAATTATGTTAGGGTAGCCACATTTGACGTGTACCAACATTTCAATGAAGATACCATTGTGAAAGAGTGAACTGTGGCCTGCATTGTATGAAAATGTTCAACTTGGATTGCTAGTGTCGGTCAAGCTGTTTACTTCACCAGATGCCATCGGTGCTCATCGATTAACTTCAGTTACTTATTTGAACTGATCTCTCATCACAGCTCCCGAGCTAGCGTATCTAATTCCACCTACGCTCGTGCTACGCGGCCTTGTGGTTACTTCATAGTTTCCACATGAACACAAGCAATACAAGAATAAAAAGCCCGAGTGAGATACCGAAGCTGCGTTTTAGGATCCTTGTATGTTAGAATCCTCCGTAGTCTAGTCTGAATTTGAGATACAGAGGGAGCCTTTCATGTGGAAACGTATGGTTACTTTCAGTCGCCAGACGGCTTCAATTCTTTTCACTTCTCGTATATCTCACCAATTTATTATGTGTATATGGTAGGATTCTGTTGGAGGACTGTTAGTCTCCGACGCCCGCGATGAGTTACTTATTTGAGCGGATCTGTCACAACAGTTCCAGATCTAACGTATCCGTTTAACCCTACCAGGCCTGGGGGGAGGGGGTGTAAAATGCCCCCCCCCCCCACCAAACTTTCTGCGCTATCTCCGGAACGCCAAAAAATTGAGAGCTGACACTTCTTGACTTGATAGTTTATCATATTGTGGTCATTTTGATCCTATTTGCATAATCCCCGAGGAGAGGATCATGGGTAAATTCAAGATAGCGACCACATGGGTTACCAGAAAAGTGTTTTTCGCGATGAAAAGTGTCCAAAAACCATTTTATTTCACATCACATTATTTTATTTCACATCACATTGATATTTACTAATTTATCATGCACTTTTTGCGGAGAAATTGCACAAATAAACAATTCGGAAAATCGACCAAAATTGTCGTTTTTGAAGATGACGCCATTGTGACGTCATCAAAGCGGCCATCTTGGATTTTTTTTACATTTTCTGGCAGAGCTTGACCCAAGGGTATAGTGTGGTAATTTTCATCTCCCTAGCTGCTTGTGTGAGCATTCAATATCAGCCTTTCGCACGGACATCATGCGATATCGCTGATAGTCAAATGTATATGTGACCTTTGGTCTAAAGCGTAATGGCGTTCTGAATTGTCAAGCCTCGCTAACGCTGTTGTTTCAATTTTTTCTTTGGAAGAAACTGATCCCCCTTCCTTCGCTGTTGTATCATGCCGACAGTTTTTCTCAGATCGACTGTGGTGTGAATGATAAACACCTGTAGTACCGATTTCCGCTAACCTCTTCTATGCAAGGTTATATCAGAAACAAACTCCTTACTTGAACTATATCACACGACAGTAGAACTCAGAAAAATGGAATCTACAATGAATATTAATATTAATACACCGGTTAAACAGTTAACATAGCTTTCATTTTTCGGTTGAAGCGGCCCTCGTTTAGTTCAACCGAATTTTATAGAACAAGTTTTAACGTGTGTTTCCATATCATTATTATTCAGATCAAATCCAGTTGTCATTTATTCTTTGTCGCATACACGTCAGATATACAACCAATTATCGATATGAGAGAAGACGATTCAATTATGTATTCAAAATTTATTTAGATAAATGAAAAAGTTGGATTCAATAAAACATCAGTATATGGAAATATCGATTAAACATTTAGTAACGCGGAATTCCGAAAAGAAATCCGTTGGCGCGATTCTATTTTGGGCCACGATATGCGTATACGACGAGTGCCCCCAAAAGATGGTACCAGCACAACACTCTGATCGCCTGAGAAACTAAGAAACGGACAAACTAACGGCAACAGAACACGGGCATGTAGAAACCGAGACCCGCTTCGAGATTAACGGTCAATTTCGCATCCATCTCGAAAACCGGGACGTTTCAGTCGAGATCGGGACCGGGAGTAAACCGGGAGACGTCGCCAGGGGTCCCGTTTCTGCCTTTCCGGTTTCAGCCGGGTCCATCTCAAAGGCATCGATAAAGTGTCTCGATTAATTGGACGTGACCCCTAAACATACGTAGTTTGGGAAAGAGGGCGAGGCACATGGTGAGAATTATTGCCTCTGAGAAGGAGGCCGGGGGTAATTGATGCTTTAATAAGCAGGCGAATAAGTACATGTCCTCTGAAAGAACAAGCTTCACAGATCAACAATTTTCTCGTCATGTAAGCCTGCTTTTGAAAAGTTCAAAGCCATTTTGAGTGATGAACCCGTATTAGTAGCTCCAAACTTGTCTAACCTATTCAAGGTAACAATAAATGCTAGGGACGTAGGGGTAACAGTTGTATTACTTCTAGAGGATAAAGCTGGGCTTTTCGAATTTTTACTCTAAAAAATGCAATAAACACCAATGAGCCTATTTCACCATTTAAAAGGGAACATTGAGTCTTGTATTGACTTTGCAACATTTTGAAATGCATGCAAATTTGAGCGATATGCGAGAGGTGGGAAAAATTGACGACGTCTGGCGACTAATAAGCAACCATATCCCTCGGCGCATAACAGTCAGACCCGAGAATACGTGGATTCTCGGACGTAGCCTTAGTATCTCAGCCGCGCTTTTATTGCAGCTGTCAATGTGAAGACTATCTAATTGCTCTGGTGATGTAATTATATATACTGATTTTAAACCATTGGTGTCCTTGTATCAAAGATTATTTCGCTGGAGTCTGATGTTACAGTCATACGCTTTGATAATTGTACACGTTGGTGGGAGAAATAATATAATTGCTGATGCATTGCCAAGAGTATAAATGTAATCCACTTACTGTAAATTAACGACACTAACCACATACCAGTATCTTGTAAAGAAAACTTCAGTAAAATTTTCTTTTCTTTAAAGGGGAGGTGTTATGATGCTGTACTTTGGCCCTCCTTTGTTTTCACAGTTGAATTCGTTTTATGTTGTGGAGATGAATAAGTTAATTTTCTTTAGTGTAGCCTTGCAACAGTAACTTGTAAGCCTTTTTTTTCTAGGACAATGACCTCACTCTGTACCTGTTGTTTGTCCTATTTTCGACATAGAACTGTGGAGAATATTCCAGTCAGCGTTAGTGCTATCGGAGAGGATTTAGAATGTTCCAGGCACTTCTATATTGCATCGTGGAATGCAGTCTTACCCAACATTAATATATGAAACCTAAATCACATTATGTGATAATATAAATAAAATATCACCTGAAACTTACTATCCACTAATAAGCGAAGAAAGTCGTGAAGGATTTTTAACAAAGAAATGGAGAGAGAGAATATTTACGCATGTCGTCCTTTTATCACCGACATACGTGTGCTTTGGAAGACAGTACACTCTACTCTCAAAATTCTGTCACGCGGCTGGCGTGATTTCTCTACGTCTGACGTAAATTACTCATCTTTGTAAGAACGACCTCAGTACACTGTCCGTTGTTGATGTATGGAACAGGGAATCCATTGTCTAAGTTAAGTTTCATAAGTAAACGTTTTGTTCATATCATTCAGATACAAGTGTTCCTGTCACATCTGACTGGAGAAAGTATCGGACTGACTGCTTTCGATATGTTTGTTATTGACAAGCCAACAATTTTGACGGTAAGTTGAAATGAAACTTTTTAACTACCCTACCATAATCCTAAGAAGGGAGAATAATTACAAATGGAAATGCCGAAAGTCTCCGCTGCTTAACCATGTCTACAAATGGGTTAGGGAATTAGAGATGTTCAAAATGCTTCTCATGCCGAACTTGTCAAAAGCATCCCCCATAATGCAGGTCTGTATATCCTGAACCAGCCCTGCACGCAGATGAATGCATAACAGCTATTGCCTCAACGGTCCGTTTAAACTAACAGCCAACAAATGGACGGCGTTACAGTGTGCTTGACCTTGTCCACAGACAAGTATTTATAATAAGAATGCGCTGTAGAAATGTCTCTTTGATGTGATCGAGGGAATGACACGTGAGCTTCTATAGGGTCAATCAATCACGGATACGTACAACTTAGTTCAAAGAGGATAAAATATAAGACACATTATCTGGCTTCTCATTTGATCAAATTTGGGTATATTCCGGGAGGACCTGGTCGTGATTCGCAATTCCTAAAAATTACGACCGGTTTTATAGCTAAGCAAAACCCATATTCTGCTATGGTACGGATTTATCAGACAAAGCATGACTAGAAATAATGGCCGATAGGCAACAGGCTGTGAAAGCTGAGGGGCAAGATGGCAAGTCATGTCTAAATGAATGGTATTATATAAAGCCTCACCTACCTTGATTTTATTCTGTTATTTTTCAGCTCTTTGGAGTGTTTGTTACCTACTTTCTCGTGTTGGTACAGTTCAGGCCTTCAAGTTCAACACCTGTCGGCAACAGTAATTGTACTGGACTGCTTCTCAACTCAACCCTTTACTGTACAGTCATTTGGATTCCATGATCTGTGCTAGATTCCTCTGGTACAAAGAATTTCAGAGAATGGAAAACAAAATGTATGAACATTCCATTAAGACCAGAATCTGATTATTGAATTCATCTCAATTTCCCTTTGATTCACTTTCAGAATGAATTGGTTACTCTGACCATATATTTTACGGTACAGACGCGACCGGCCATAGTTTACACGGTGAAACACCCCGTTTGGCCATGACAAATGTGGTTGGAGCGACCATGAAAGAGATGGTCAGGCGGGGTATTTCACCATGTAAAATATGGTCTGTCACATGTGTACCATAACATATATGGTCAGAGTAACCAAGTCCTTCTGAAAGTGTTAAGGCAGTTCAATTCGTCGTAAACGGGAGATGTCTTCTGACATCGAGCAATGGATACCGGTCATCATAAAATGCCAGGTGTATCAAAGCTAAAACTATCTGATGTATCTATTATGATGGAGATTGGAGCAGTGCAGAAATTGAAATGTAATTGTGTTGTTCAATAATAATTGTTCGTTATCGTTAGTAAGTGGAAGACGAATGGATAAAAAAATTAATATTGGCTATATGGCTCAACATTCGGCAAGCCACTTATTCTTTACGTTGCCAGTTTTCACGTTTTGATGTTCTAAACTCCTGTACTCCTGTTCGTAACCAGGTAATTTGAATATTATATTCTTCTGTATAAATATGGTAAGAGCGATATTACAGCCATCAGAGCAGCACTGTGGACCAGACAGTTATGGAATTAATCCAACCGACTCTTGATCTTATTTGAATATTTGTGATTTTTTGTATCATTTCAGTAAAGTTACGGTTAAACGCATGTCAGATTTTGTGCTCCTTCCGACAACCAACTGAATACAAGCGTCTAGTCCGTCGGTCAATATTCAGCCGTCGTCCATTAAATAATTTCTGAGTTCATAATCCAAAGATCTAATTCATATAATAACATTAGCACCAAATTAAAAGGATAAATCATAGTAGACATAAAACTAGACTAATTTCCTGCAGGACAGAAGCGGTCAACAGTTTTCAATGATGCCAGCGAGAAAAAAATATCAAATCCGAATCGCTGATCAGTATTCTTAATCCATGTGATATACGTTGTAACGTAGTTTTATCTAGAATATGATGTATTTCAGTCACGCTTTGATTGTGACTGTTCATAAGAACACTATGAAGATCTTGAAATACATAGGTTCGTACAGCTGGTTAAGTTAGACACGCGTTACGAAACTTACCGTCATAGATCTTGCACGCTATGCTCGTATTTTGATATCCGCATGCGATATGTATCGCCAAACTTCGAGTTCAGGCGATTGTTTATATAGCCCTATTTTACAAGTTTCTGCAGTAATGTTTTGTGACGTTGAAATGCTACTAGGCTAGACATGTATACGCCATATGCAGGTCCCTCTGGTATATTACTGTCCAGACTGAGATTGTTTACAATGTCTCTTTTGTCGTAAAGTCGACGAGAGAGACGAACCACTTCATTTTTAGAGAGATGTAGGTCTACCGCTAGGGCCATCTGTAGTTTCCTTCAAATCCAGTGAAGGTGGATATATATCCTTCACTGCGTCATTTATATAGCGATTATCCACAGCAAGAAGTTCGTCTATATAACGTTAGTTGAATGAGAAGGAATGGGCTTTACAATATTATGTTTTTGAAAGCGTCTGCATATAGCCGTATTCATCAGAGAACAGATATAGCCAAAAGGGGTGCACAATCAGTACCCATTGGAATACCTATATGATGTTGATATATTGTATTGCCAAATTTCACATACATATTATGAAATTCGAGGAACTCTATAAACAAAGAAACATCCCATGAATGATACCTCTTGTATGTAGTAGAGCTAAAGAATGATTTATGGCTTCTGACATTAATATATCGGTGATCAGTTTTCTTGAACACCGATAGTATTAATGAACCAAGACAGACAATAAGGTCCTGATGAGGGATTGTAATATAGAGAGTCGTGGATACATATCTGTATCTGTATCCTCGTTCTTCCGTAAGACACTTTGAGTTTTTCAATATCCACATGCATTCAATGCCAGAGTTCTTACAAATAGTGGCGCAATACCTTTCCCAAAATCTTTTTACCCCCTGAAGAGTTGAAAGAAGCTCGGTGGTGCAGCTTCTAGAACCAGCTATGAATTTAGCTTTGTATGGTGATTTATGAAGACAAATACCTCTTTCCTTGAGAAACGTTTGTGGTTGTTAAATACAATTTCCAGAGTAAATGCTGTGTGGGAGTAAGTAGACGTATTCGGCGATGGTGTGCTTACATTCATTTCCGTAACAGGCACCTGGTAATAGTAATATTTACATATGCATATATTATATTATTTGGAGATTTGTCTTCAGGGACTATGACGAATTTACTCTGGAGATTTGCTAAAACTTCTTGCGGACTGAGGTTTCTCAGTACTTGATTTGCCTGGGAAAAGGTACTACTATCAATATGGCGGATTGTTTCAACGACCTTGTTCTTGGTGTAGTCCAGCCAGTCAGCGAGTACTGTACATGTAGGTTGAACTTTTTCTCGCTTTGACCACTCAATATCATACTCTCCCAGTGCCGTCAGGACTATCGTCTGGTCTGCCTTCAGGTTTATTTTTCTCGGCTCTCTATATTTAGGTCCCTTCATTAGGAGTGCTTTTAGGTCCTCTTCAGTCATTATATCAAGGTCACCAGTCAAAACATGCTTGCATGGTGAATAGATAAAGTTCGATGATGCACAATCACATCTGTAGCCTCCAGACGTGTATAAGTTCCAGTCAAACTCCTTGACAGCTTTAGGGTAATTAAATATTTTGGTGGCTATAGATTTAGTATACTTATATGAAATGCAAGGAGCTTAAAATAGTTTGGTACAGCGCTGCGTACCTCTGAATCATTCAAGATTCGTGGTGTATTGATAATATTCAGTCCTTTCTCCAAGTTGTTGGGTTTAAGAAAAGCCGGTCTTTGGATGTTTCGATTATGTTCACTGAACGATACAATCGAAAATACGCTATATCTTGATTGTGGGTGATTTAATATTTCCTGAAGACACAGATCGTTGTATATGTCTGGAAATATGATTCAAAACACTCAGAGGTAACGCATACATGACTATACGCAAGCTTTGTATACTGTGTGTTCGTTAAACCCACTGAATAATTTAAAGTGGTATGATCGTGAATCAACGCCTTGTTAAACTTTCCCAAACCATGGTTGCGATGTCTCCGTTGGTGGGACTTAAGTATCTGGGCAAATATTGGATATATTTGAATGGCAGTTTGTAACATTGCCGAACCTTTTGACATTATCATTTAAACAATACGACCCAATCTCTATCATCCAGAACAGTTTTTCTCCACAATCCAAAGTGGAATCTTTGGTAGATGAGTAGACTATGTCTATAATCTGGATACTGAAGTTGTCTCAGCCATGGTCGGGGCCAGACAAATGTTTGTCCATAAGCAATTGCTTTTTCGTAACGGATTTTCTGTGATCATTCACCCTCAGATGGAATCTTTGGGTGGTCTTGCCAACATACTGTTGACCACACTTCTTACAGGAAACTAAATAAATACAAACTGTGATAGAACTGAGATCAACGTGATAGAATTAACCAAATGACTTACCAGTTAACATGGAACTAAAAGAAGCTGAAGTATTGACGAGTGGACACGTGAGACACATGGATTAAGAATACTGATCAGCGATACGGATTTGATATTTTTGGAACATCGTGATGTCTTGCCGGTGTGGAGGCTAATAATGTCCGGTGGCTACGAGTGTCTGGCCCCTATCTTCTAACCCAGCTAGGACATTTTTCTCCACATTGGGGACAAGTGTCCGTCCTTGGTCACAATAGAAAAGGATATGAAAAGGGACACTAATAACCAGGACATTCTTATCCATCACACCGGTATCATTGAGAACTGATGACCGCTTCTCTCTTGCAGGAAACAAGCCTATGTTTATGTATACTATGATTGTCTTTTTGAATTTGGTGCTAATACTGTTATATGGAATATGGAATAGGTCTTTGGATTATGGACGCGGATATTCTCTAATGGACGACTGCTGAATTATGAATGACGGACCAGACGCTTGTACTTATAACCCACGGTAGCCATACAATTCTTAATATTATTATTCAGAGAATTTGGTGCTAAACAATCATCAAGCGTTATTGTACACGGTTTGATGGCATGACCTTGTTTTGCTGTTGCAAATATATCTGTCGTTTGAATTGAAAACAGGTCTTTTCGAACTATTAGAGACTCGGCCGAGAACCTGCACAAAGGTTTCCCGGAACTATCTTACCATTATTTCATTTGTTTGTACTCATTTTGAATTTCAGGTGTGAAGGTGAACGTTGTCCTGGTTGGTGGTTGTCCGTCGGACAACCATTACGGGGACAGGTTATCCATGGACAACATTTACTGTTGTGAATTCTGATACCAGTAAAGGCTGGCCTTGGACAACTACACCCAGGGAAACGTTATCCGATGATAGAAGTGGTTGTCCAGGTTTTATCGCGATTAAAAGTCGAATTAAGTGCTGTCCGTCACCTGGGAATAGTTGTCTCGTATCAGGGCTGAGCATGTAAAGTGCCCCAATAAGGCAATGATAGTAAGCGTAGCCAATAAATGAACTTTTTTACCCTACCAGCTCTGGGTGATTTGGAGACTGTCTACGCCTACGGATGGAGGGTGGGAACATTTCGACGCCATAATTATTTTCGTTATCGCTTCGGATAGAGATGAGGGCTGAAACTTTCTATACTATATTTGAGTCAAGCTCTGTAAAGAAATGCAAAATAATTCAAGATGACCGCCATCATGACGTCACAGTGACGTCATCTTTCGGAAAACTAATTACTGTGGGAGAATAATTAGTTTTGACAAAATAAATTATGTTTATGCTCTTTTAGGCAAGATAAATACGAAAAAATGGACAGAAATGACCGAAAAATAATTGTGTGGCCCTCGTATCAAACATTCTCTCCTCTATCCGGAACGACAAATACTTGAGAGGTGACACTCCGTGACTTTGTAGCTGATCATATTGGGGTCATTTTTAACCTATTTGCATGACCCCAGGAGTAGAGAATAATGGTTAAATTCAAAATTTCGTCCATGTGGGTATCAGAAAATTGATGTATTCGTCACCCGTTTCAAAATTTCTACTTTTATGCACGGTAAAGTGAGCAAAACAATTTGATTTCACATCAGACTATTATTTACTAATGTGACGTCATCATAGCCGACATCTTGGATTTTTAATACATTTTCTGCTAGAGCTTGATCTAAGGGTGTAGTGTGATAATTTCAGCCCACCACCAGCTCAAGGAGTAACAACAATATTTAGTGGGGGGGGCCTAAGTGCCGAATCTCGACAGATATAGCTAAGGATATGTAAACGGTCACGTGCAAATGTGTGTCGCCATTAGAGTAGTCATTGTTAATATTATTACATTATCTTGTCAAGTTAGCCTATAGCAACATAGGGGGGGGGGGATTTGGCTTAATGTCACACTCAAGTTTGTTTCACTCATATGGTGACAGTCAGTTTGGTTGGTGGAGGAAGCCGGAGAACCCGGAGAGAACCACCGCCATTTGGCAAGTAACTGACAAATTTTCACACATGGACCAGCTGGGCTCGAACCCGTGCCGGTTCAGCGGTGTGAGGCTAGCGGTCACCAGCGAAGCGCCTTAGACCACTCGACCACCGAGGACCCCACCTATAGGAATATATTATATAATGGGAGGCGGAGTGGGTGGGGGGGGGAGTGGGGGGACACGGCCTTCCTACCCCGACAGAGATCAACACCAAATGGTCAAGTGACTTAGTGATGAGGGTTAATTAGCAGTTCTGATGTTTCGATATGTAAAATTAGCCTGCATTGGAACAAGCAGATTCGGATTCGACTCACTCAATAAGTTTGCAATACAAAATGCCGCAATATTATTATGTATACGTCCAGTGTCTATTTCAAAATCATAGTTGTGTTAGTTTGCCTCCACCGTATTATGCAGACCTTCGTGGATTATTTAAAGGGCGAAATATGTTGTTGTATATAAAAAATGTACATCAGTTCAACAAAAATACTGTTGATTGTCATCGGAAGAAACTGACGAATAATACGACAAATATATTTGCAAAATAGAACTAAACAATAGGATAATTAAAATATATTTAACAAGACTATGACATCAAAATATAATGTCCACCTGGCGTCATTAATCCACAAATGATCCGAAAAAGGTTAGGATGGAAAAATATGATAATGTACCGTAATAAAAAAAAATACGTGGCGCGGATGGGGTTCGAACCCACAACTTACTGAAGCCTCTTTCTTCTAGACCACTTGGTACAGCTGCCGAGCCACTAAAAAATTGTCACCTTAATACCGTGACCAAGATTTTCTGATACCATAGATAGCACTTCATGGGGGATAACTAATATTGCCATTGTTGTAGTAAGACAGGTTGTCCCCCATGAATAGTGGTCCGGGCGCAAATATAATATATAATGCATTACAACATGTACAAGAGTAATATGTATCGAGTGGACAACTGGTACCTGGAACTGGGTGTCCCACTCGTGCGATAGTGAATATCTGTCTCGTGGAGAATGTGGAAATACTTTGTTCAACTTACTTTGATTATAGTTTTACCTGATGGTAAACTACAGGGAGTGAATTGTTGCATCTGATTCATCGTAAAATGGAATATGGGGAAGGTAAGGGATCGCATCGATCGATGGTCATGACCTCGAATAGCCAACAAATGCTCATAAAAACCCCGGAACTTTACGACGCGAACAGTAGAACTGACCGTGACATGTGTGGAGGAAGGGTAAACGCATTGTTCGATGGGGACAATCTGGATCACCTTAAAATGAAGGGGGATTGGGGGGTCTGGTGCCGTATGCTGGCGCCAGTCTGTCTTGTCCGTGAGATGGGGGCATGGGGAAAAAGTGACGCATCGCACGATCGGGGGATTGAGCCATCGTACGATGATGTGTAGACTGAATCATTGTGCGGGGATCCGGTTCCGGAACTATACCGACCTCCGGCCCCAATCTGAAATATTATTTTATTATTTCAGGTATATCATCCAAATGGATTTAGAAAACGGTCGATAGAATTATTTGGGTATTGGTACTGGAAGCAAGTACCTCCCCAATCCGTTATTTCAAACCGTTGAGTTTTCACAGATAGAGTGTGGTGTGACTTATAAACACCTCTACTTCCGATGTCAGTATTTCCCGCTAGCCTCTTCCAGGCAAGCTTATATAAGAAATAAAATTTAATGATATAATCGCTGTGTTCGGACTTGTTTCAGATTTGCTACATTGGGTAGGTTATCTGTCCTTGGGAAGTTAGCTTGCAAAAATAGATCCATTTCACAGTAAATTGAGAATAACCGTGCTCAATAAAACAGATTAATGGAAAAGGAAAAGTTTATAAATCAATATTCCCGTTAATAGACTTACTTTGTGCTGACAATTGCTAGATATAAATACAACAGTAAAATAAACAGACTTGGTCAGCCTGAGCTGAAGTCATGAATTACTTTAACAAACTGAAACTTACATGAAATACCTTATACAAACAATTGATATCAATTATTATATCATAAGACAGTAATTGTCAGAAAAAAAGAAATCTGTAATGAATACTACCAAGATATAAAACAAATTACGAGATTAATACACCGGTCAAACACTGACTGAACATGACATTCTTTTCTCGTTTGAAACGATACATGTTTGGTTAAAAATAATTTTTTAGAACAATATTCAAGGTATGCTTCCATATCATTTTTCGAATTATATTCAGTTGATTTGACACCATTTTACATTGAAGAATCCACGAAGGATACTGTCCATCTCGAAAGCCGGGACGTTACGATCGACGTTACGATTGAATTACGATCAGAAATTTTCCAATCCATCAAGAAGGCATCGAGAAAGTGTCTTGATTAATGGAACGTGAACCCTAACGGGCAGTGGCAGATACTCTGCATGAGTCTGCAAAACAGAAAACTGTCACCATCAATCCAAACGGACAGAGTCAATATTTGGTGATCTCGTTTTGTATGAAAAATGCAACATCGACCTTCGTTCATTAACCTACCTGGACTGAGCAACGCGAGGCCTACACAGGCCTGTGGCGCAACCTCCTCCCCCAGCTACCTAAGTGTTGTTTTCTTACTCCTTGGACTAGGTGCTGAATCTCCCCACAATATATATTAGGGTAAATCTCTACCAGTAAATGTTGAATAACAAGATGGTCGATTTGTTGACGTCAGTCAGATTTCCCGATTTTTTATTTATGTCATTTTCTCCGAAAAATGCCAAATAAATTAGGAAGTAATTATCCGATGTGGCATAAAATAATTTCACACCGACATGGCCGCTTGGTCCATTAACCCAACGGGATAGAACTGGGCTAATGATGCTATATCTGGCGCAAGATCCACCAGAATATGTGAACATATGATTTTGGGGCGTTACAGTAACGTCATTTTTGCAGAGAAAGCATTTCTAGAACATTGTCTTAAACATAACATTTTGTCTCTGAAAATACGCAGTAGTTTCGTTATTTCAAGAAAAATAGATTGGCTTTAGGAAATACGAGAAAAGAAAAAAAAGCGGAAAGCATCCTAAACGCAAACTTCTAGTAATCCATTCGGGCGCCATTTTAAATTTATCTATCTGCATCATTCAACATCACTAAGCAAATTCCGGTTGAAAACCGTTAATAAATGATCCACAGAAAGTCTTGTTCTTTTAATATGCCCTCTCGCATCAGGTATAGGAATAACAAGGAGGAATATTTAGACATTGTATAACCATATGACTTAGCAATGTATGACAAATGGTAGTATAGTTTGAATCCTCCGCCATATGAACAACAACGTCTGATGAAAACAATCCTCAGAATAAATGAATGATGGTGGTGTTTAAAATATTCCCAATTTATTACAACTTTGGCAAAAATGTGTGCGATTCGCTAATACGGTCAAGAGAAAACTTTTGAAAGCACATGTTCATTTAGAGTTTGGTCAATCTGCTATGGGCAAACGCCATTTGGCTGGATGGCAATAATTGTTAAATCGCATCAGACACTTTGTCGAGGACTGTATGCTATACAGTATTGTTTCTTGCATCCTGTAGTTTTGTTTGGATAGCGTGTTGTATATGAGCACACCAAAGTATTAAGACTCTATCTGTGCTTATGTGAGAAGTTGTTTCAATCTTTATGGGATACTGAGGTTAATAACAAACTTCATGAGTCTATAAAAAAATGTAGGCTATACTCATCTGAGCAGCCGGAAACGCTTCGATTAAGCCATGATCAGGTGCTGTAGAATCGGCCATACACAATTAACTCAAGAACATTTACCAAAACAAAAGAACCAGCCCCAAGACACGAAGATCTCAGTGTCTAGCATATCCTGAAAGACTGTATAGACTTTAAGATTGTAAGAGATTTTTTATCGAGCAGCGTTAATTCTGTCTATTTCTCTCACTCCAAAGTAAACTACAGTAGCATAAGTAAGCGCCAGGAGTGTCCAAATATTTCGTACGTACTACATGTTTCACAATTGCTTCACTGTCTGCTAGGATAAAGCAACATTGTACAGGCTCCTCACTTTAGCATACCACCTTTTTCTAATTTATATGTGGCAATATTCAAGGGGGACCTATTTTTCTTACAATATTCCAAAAATCTATGACGTAGAAGGGGACAAAAACATTGCAAAGAGTGAAATCAGAAGATTAATAGGGTTGTAACATATGGTTTACTACATACTTCTTAGTAACTTACTATACGCTTGAGTTCCCGGAGTAAGGATATTTTTGTTCACTGAACAGGTGGTTTTAATTCCGTGTACGTGACGTGGTGAGGCTCAGTTGACCTGACTCAATGAATATGCACACGAGACACTGGTGTAAAACGGAGAGAAAAGGAGAACGGCAGAGAAACTGAAAGTTTCCCGCAATAATTGCCATGGACGAGTGCGGTCTGTGTAACCGTGAAACACGATTGATAATAGAAAGTACAGTCACACGGAAATTCACCAACTGAGAAATTCAACCAATGTGAAACAAGGCAAGTCCCATAGCCGGAGAGGCGTCGTGATTCAGGAATTACGTTTCGCGCTCATTTGGCCAGTTTTTTACGAAATTATGCATGCTCGATGGCTTAGAGGAAGATGTTGAAATTCACACGAAGGAAAGTTCAGCAGCGAGTGGACGAGGCAAAGCTTTTTGGAGGAACGAAATGGGTAGGATTTACAGTTTGTCCTGGAAAAATATTGACTTGGCATCCATTTGACGACAACGACTGTTGTATAATCGTGATTGTTTATGTGGTAGAATCTGTATCAGGAACTCACGTGTTTTCTGTGACGCAGTGATCAAGCAGACATCACGGACAAATAGGGACGACTTTAAAGATAACCCATGAACAGATGGTGAGTGTGCAGTTGGAATTCACAGAATCGATTATCCATTCACTGAAGACGAACACAAAGCGTGAAGAGGGGAAATTTATCAGCGAGTAATATTTTCAACATTTAAACATACTGACTAAAAAACATTGCGAGCCACAGAGGCCAAATTCCCATGCCTTCGTTCCTGTCACTCAAAATTTTACTAGAGCCAGGGATAGGGTATCTTCGTTTTATCAAGCCAATTTTTACGCTCCCGCTTCGAACTTCCCCGGGTATATCTGGCGCCCTTCGATGTTCAAAGAACTTATAAATAGATACGAGACGTCACTGACCCCGAAAGCATTTGAACTTCGAAATGGGTCGTAGAAGAGCGTTATTGACTGGCTGACCTATATAGTGGGCTAATACAAATACCATATTAAGAGGAAAGGCGCCCCAAATAGAGGATGATGTCATCCTACTCGCAATCGGTGTGTAGGTTCTGATTGATTCGTCGAACGTTCGTAGGTGAAATTTACACCTCGAATTTTGAAAACTGAAGGGGGTCAGATGAATCAAGGCAGGTTCGAAGTGGGAACGTAGAAATTGGCTGGATAAAATGAAGATGGGGATAGGTCTATAGATATTGTTCATTCGTAATCGACATCACAATTTTGTTTCCAGTAGTCAATCTGAGTCATGAAATAAAACGAATGGCGTCATATTCGGCTAGACTGTTTTTGTTGAAAAGTGTACATCAATGTTAATATTAACTAAATTAATTAATATTGATTATCGCTTGTGATGAAATGTTCTGTGATTTTGCCGTAACCTATCTGGCGTGGTACACCAGCTACGGCCCACCTTAAGTTAATAACGGCTCAGACTGACTGTCACCAATACCAACCTCAGACTAAGAATAGATTCATCATATATGTGTATGATATCACAAGTATCAATTCATTTCTATTGATCTGGACAAACAAAGAGTGTGCCTGCAATTAAACTTCATGTGTTCGACAAACCTAGGAATTGTTCATGCTCTTGTGAAAGTAGTCCCGATTATCATGGATCACGACCATGACGATACCGATAATGAATAGCGTGATATGGAAACAGAAAACGCGATTGTGTATTACCATTCTAGCGTCTTATAAACTGGTATCGTAGACTCCCTAAACTGTCTCACAGCATGGCAAAACACTACAGGGTGGTGTTGAGCAGAATTTCTGATGAAACGTCTGTAGACGAACTCGACTGTTGAAACTGGATGAGAACTATGAAGTAGGTGATGAAGACTCCCGCAATCTATAAGAAAGATACAAATAATATTGACTCTAGCAATCTTAAACAAAGAGATAACAGGCCCGTACGCATGGAGAGGCGAGTCGGAAGGGGGGTCGGAAGGGCCCATCGGCATCCACTCGTCCGGCTGTGTTCTGTCTTTTAATCAGGCGGAGTTCGGCCCCAACGATCGGGCCAAAGCGATTGGAACCCCTCGAAGAGAAATATTCCCCAACATCAGTCAAAAGCAAAATCAGGTAGGGCTATCTTAACTGAAATGCTAAAGGATGTGTACTTTAAGGCGATGATGAGGTCCCTGTTAGTTAAGGTAATGTCAAAACTAACATATTGGCTATCAAAGCAATTGTTCGATTTGCATAAGGTACAACACCAACTTTTCAGAATAATTTCGAAACAATGGGTGACGTGATTCTCGAATAATAGGACCATGAAGATTCAAGATTGAAGATTCAACAAGCTTAATTTTACGTCGGTACAATAGTTAAATATAAAGCAATAGCGAAAACAATCTATTCCACCGAACAGATGAAATATTGTGTTCGTGCAAAATCGCTGATTTTGATGTGAGAACAGTTTTATTTTTTCTGTAAACATTTGAACATCAGCCATAACCAGAATGAATTCAATATAAAACAGTCGTTGTTCCAATAGGTATGCAATAAAAAGTTTTAAATTATACCAGTAGCTTTCAAAGCTTATATTTGTTTTCTACATCATGGTCTTGTATCATTCAATTTTGGTACAAGGGAATACACTGCCTGATTTTATGGATGAACCGTCCCAATATTTTTTTTTGATACAGACATGACGGATCCAAGATTTTGTATCAAATTCTGAGTGAACCACGTCTGTACACAAAACTATTGAGTCAGTTACAGTATGTATTCGTTACCCATTTCATCCCACTTTTTGACAACGACTACCCGTGACTCTCCGTGTCTGTTTTTTTTTATTATTTTGCTTGGATTTTAGGAAAAGAAAAGAACCTGATTGATGGCCCGGCTTACCAATGGACAGTTTCAAAAACTATGTGATTGGTTCTCGTGATATGCTGGTGTTCCTATTAAAAACCATGAATGTTGTTCTTGGCAACACACTTCGGCTGTGAACGTCGCAAACTTTATCAAAAACTTATTTTACGAGTTATCCGATTGAAATACATCACTCACCGTTAGAATAGTTGGTTTGCCGATAACGAACAAATCCATAGCCGTCAGTCCGATAGATTCCCCGGTCAATTTGTTGAGAAATATGTTCATCTGAAAAGAGCAAGAAACCACTCAAATCAATTACCTTTTCCCTACATGAATTTTGAGCAAAAGAAACTCTTTACGTACTGACGCGAGATCGGATGTATAGATTCTAGCGTATATTTGTGTGTAGCACATTTTCATGTCGGCCTATGTCTCAACGTGGACACGGTGAGGAGAGGATAAGCCGAATTGCATTCTGGGATACAATGTAACGGTTGTTCTGCGAGGTTATGGCTGACGGGTAATATAGGATGGACTTGACATTTATTTGTAGTTTACAATGAAAACAGCTCTGTAAATCATCAGAGTCATTGGCAAATTCTTTGCTTCCTCGCTCGTTTTTCAATTGCCAGCTGAACGCCACATACAAAGGTTGTGGAGAAAGATGCCGGCGTACTGCCAAGAATTAATATAACCCCACAGACCTATACTGCATATTTAAAACACCACAAAAAGATCCCTGTGATGATTTGTATATCGGCTATGATTGTAATGTAGCTGTTCATTAGGACATTTTGAATAATGTGACCACACGGCACCTAGTACCGACTTGAGCGGTATTAGATTCAAATATTCAGGAGCATTGGTGTAATAGCCCTACAAAGTCATCTGATGAAATTGATGAACTAAGTGATCGTTAGTTCATCTTTTTATGAACGGCCCAAACGGGGAAAGTGACCATGTTAATCATATCAAAAAGTTTCGGCTGAAATGTTGCATGAAGCTTGCTAGACATTTGTAGCGCCGGCGGTGTTGTAACATTGTAGTAATCGTCCCGCTGACGTCTGGGCGAATGAACTGTACAGTATTATATAGGGGTGATAGGAAAGTATGCGAAGCGGTGACTATATGTACTGAACTGAAAATGCTCTCCGTTGACTACATACATGCTTTGGGGGTCTGGTTCTCGTAAGATATTATTTATTGTGTTATGCAATATGTAATATTCCATTACCACGAACAACATAATTGAGACTATTTATTCTACCTGTTTGTAAACGAGTCGAATAGATGGATAATAATACTTCTCCTAAAAGAGACAGATGAGAGGGGGGGGGGGTAGATTAGGCCATTATTCTATGGTTAATTAATTCGTGCATTTGCTTCCTGCATATATACCTATTCACGCCATTCATAACTTATGTGGCGTTAGGAGAGTCAGCATCTTCACCAGTCAAGTTGTCTATTCGTCAATATTCACATAGCTACGATCGTGTAGAACTATAGGTGCCGTAGATCACTTACCTTGGCGAGATGGGGAGCTGATGATGTGCCGAGAATAATCACTCACCCTAACAACTTCGCCTGAAATGTCTTTCTTGCGACAGTTGCAAACAAGAGTTGTGAACTCAAAATATGCCCGAAAAACGTAATTTTAGGAGAAGGCGCCATTATAAGGTTGGCTTTGATGATAAATATGTTATTATGTCAAAAGTCTGTGTATGTTGTGTCCTGTATACTATATATGAATAGCCGGATGCATGTAGTATAGTTTTTTAAGTTATTGTGCTGCTTTGTGCTTTAACTATATTGGATGTAGAGACAACAAGGACTAACATCCCTAAAAACGACATGTCAGTACCTGGTGTGTGACAAAAGTGGACAAAAGTAGGGTGTGACACATCATCTCCCCAATATGTATCTACCCACCAAATATTACAACTGCAAATTAAAAAAAACTGGGGGAGTTATAACCCCAACACGAAAACGGACGCCCACACTGACAATCGGAGTGAAATCGTGATCACAAAATACGACTGCCTTTATGGCGGGCGTATAAAAATGAAGGAATACAATTTGCTTGGAACAAGATTTATTTCAAATCTCGAGAAAGCTTTTCTGTAGTGAATATATAACTTGATTATCGCCACGTGTTCTTTCTCTCTAAAAAATCTTGAGTAAACTTCACTCAAGTTATTGAGCGAACGTAATTTCACTCAAACTTGAGTGATTTTGCCAACTTGAGTGATTTATTGACTCGAACTTGGGCGAAATCTACTCAACTTGAGCAAATTATTTTCCACTCTTCTAATAAGAAGAAAATTCAAGATGGCGGGCACATGGGGTAGCAGAAGAGTGATGTTTCTGTCATCTTTCTTCAAAATTTCTGCTTTTCCGCGATGAAAAGTGGGCAAAAACTATTTTATTTCACATCACATTAATATTTACTAATTTATCGTGCAGTTTTTGCGGAGAAATTGCAAAAATAAAAAATTCGGAAAATCTGACTGAAAAATCGACCAAAAAATGCCGTTTTTGAAAATGACGTCACTGTGACGTCATCAAAGCGCCCATCTTGGATTTTTCACATTTTCTGGTAGAGCTTGATCTAAGGGTATAGAGTGATAAGTTTCAACTCCCTAGCTCAAGGGGTAAGAAAAATAATTAGGGGGGAGGGGGCATTTTGGCTCCCCTAGGCCTGGACAGGTCCCAAAAAGCCCAGGCCAGATAGGGTTAACGTCCTCACATATTCCATTCAATCACACATATGTACGAAATAACTGCAAGCTAATTTAAATTCCCATCATGCAAAGTATAACAAATGCTACTTTCGCGTTAAGCAGATTCGTTTAGTATGACCTGTCATCTTACACAAGCTGCAGAACGCACTTCGGGGCCTTTTAGCAGCGAATTCCAAATGATCCATTCTATTTTGCTTCAAAATAATTTGTTTGTAGGCCTCTCTACTTCTGTGAGATGCTCCCATGAAGTACCAACCAGTGGTAATGTCGTTCAATTTTCTAAGCCTTGCTGTGTGAACTGAACGACAGAGCCATGCTGCTTTATAGTTTGTGGTACGTGTGATGTCAGGACGTGCATGTAAGGTGTAACATCGCGAGTTTGATACACGTTTGCAAAGGCCTTAACTCAAGACTTTCCTTTGTTGGTAAGGGCTTTCAAGTTGATCGGGAGTATAATGAGTTTGGGCGAGCATCGAACAGATGACCTTCAACTCTTCCCAGAGAAATTCAATTTCACCTAGCTTCACCTAGATGATTGGGTATCAGGTCATTCAAATTGATATTGCTTGCAATTTTCTTGTGTTCAGGACCAGTGAAGTCTCTGAATGTGAATCGACCCGATTCCTTGTCATTAAAATCTGAAGTCAATGTTCAACGACCCAACGAATGACTCGAAAGCCTGGATATTTTTGCACTTGTCTGGTATGTACTTACTGGAAGCTTTCACAATATTGCCAAGCGTCCGTAGTTCCGCTATCAGATGTTTGACCAACTGGTCACTCAACCGAAGTCGGAGAGGGAGAGTATCGGGAATGACATTGGTCAGAGGGATGAAATCGAAAAGGGATACATGGGTACAGGTGAATTTGCCCTGCCTGTCCATACCACAAACTACATTTAGAAACTTTAAATCACCTCCGAGAAAGAAAGTGACGGCGAAAGTCTCCCCGTCAACTAATATTTATTTGAGAGCTTTTGCTTCCTGAATAATGTCGGCAAGAGCAAGCTTTAGATCAGCATATGACTCGTCTACTTTAAAAATAGCTAGCAAATGATTTCCCTTGTACCCCTGACATTCCATTTCATCTAAGACCGTGAAGGTGAAATTGACTACGTGGTTGCGTTTACCAAATTTTGTTCCTTCGCCGCTCAGTTCGACTCTCATGTGTTCTTTTGAATCTAACATCTGGATTTGATTCCGTGGATATGATAAGTTGCTTAATTCTTTCTTCTAATTTCACTTTCAGCGACTGCTGTGCACCAACAATGGAAGATGGCATTTCTTTGATGTCTGAATTATAATTTATTTCCGACACTCTTTTCAAAATTTGATAGGAAGTTGGAATTTCATCTACACTCATGGACAATTCATGCATGGCGGCATTGGAAATGTTGAGACGATCTTTCACGTATATTAACTTGTCAATGTTATCTGAAGGTTTAGTTATATTTCCGGCGACATTTTCCGCGCCAGACAAATCTACAGTTTCAGTTTCATCATTTACTTCATTTTTTAATGTTACACTGACTGGACACTCCATCATCATTGACAAAAGATAGCGCTCTTTAGCACCGTCTCTCAAGTTGTTCATTACGGTGATACCTCTGTGACCTTGAATACCTTGAAGGGATGTCAAATTTATTTTTTCGTTGTTTCGGACTGATCCGCAAACGAGCTGATTGGTGTACAAGTATTTCCGCGCGTTTGACACTTTTTCTGTACATATTTTGGTAATGGTTCTTTTTCGTTTCTCTCGGGTTAATACAGATATCATGTTTTGGCGCATTGGTGACAGCGCTAAATACACTATTCTGAATGTTCTTGCTTGGTGATCTCATCAGAGCTCCTCCTCCTTTTGAACGCGCGGTCTTCATTTCCGAATGAACTTTTTTTAGGTTTGATGTGACTGCCGATATCATGTTTGCTAAATCTATGTGGATCGAATTGATATTGTGCTTTCGTAACATTGTCGAACAAGTTTCCGAGACATTGTCTACAGAAAAATAGGACGTTTTGCTATCAGAAACGCACGTCTCAAATGTTGCCCATAGGGAAGAGACCTTGACAGATAGGTCCATATAGCGATGCATGTTGAATATATGTACAATGTGTAAAATACCAAAATGACAATATAACAGCTCAAGTTGATCAAACTATTTAAAATCCACCGAATAAGAACGGCGTAAACTACCAAAACAATAATCACACACAAAAACAAATCTGTAGCTGAAACCAGTCTCACATACCCATTTGAAACCAGTCAGCTGATAAAGAACCGAGAACTAAAGTTAGGACTTCAGAATTTGAAGGAGCTGGGCTAACTCTCTTTGATTATCGAATTCTCGCACAAAATTGAAGAAGAAAGTAAATCCCTGATGTCTGAGACACTCAACCATTGAAAGAGTGAATTCCACTTAAGGTCGCCGTTCGACGAATCCAATTGTTATGGTTTCACGATTCACATAGGCGTAGTCGCCATGTCGGTTTGCGATTCTATACCACCAGTTCTCACCCAGGATCTTGTCCAGGTCATGGACGTCTGATAGGCGATATACCTGTCGAGCTCCTCCTGAAGTACCTGTAAGGATTCCCTTTTCAAGGAGCTAGTTACATGATTGTCTCTGGACGATCGGCTGATTAATTTTGATCATAGAATCACTCTCTCGTGAACAGCTTAATTGTTCTTTGATAGTGTTCGCCAACTGTATGTTAAACAACTGGTCTGAATCGCCCGCGGGTTCGCGGTTGACAATTTCTGTATCCCGTTTCCACTCGTCATATTTCTTTGGCCACCCTATGTACTGCTCCCGATGCCAGGTGTATCCAGACAGAATTTTTGAATCAGTTATTTTGATATCCCAAAGTTCATTTTTTGATCAGTTGGTTGCGCGTGAGCCCACCCTTTGTGATTGTCCAAAAACTGCTCGAGGATGTGCTAACTTCCAGTAATTTATGCGCTCATTCTTTCGTAGAACTGGCGGCATTTTTCTAGGTTAAACGAAAATCAAAATGTTATTCCCTGTCCCCGAAGAGAAATAAATGAAATGTGTGGTAGTGAAAATATACGTGGATGAAATATTGCAGTTCTGCAAATTCGTTTTCCTTGAAAAACACACACCCAAACAACGAACGATAGGTAAATTCAGCGATGTCGTAGTTTCCATTATCTAACAATTGCATAAATCGGTTGTAAGGAGCCTCGTGTTCCGTTATAAATATGACAGAAGGCATCGACCCAAGGAGCCGTAGAAGGCGGCGAGTTGCTTCAATAACAAGGGTCGTTGTCGGCATCGTTCCTTTTATCTATAAAATATCAATATGCCAATATTTCACTTAAAATACGAATTTGCAGACGCACCAAGAATTTCATCTACAAAACATTCATTTAAATCCGCTTGAAAATACCTTGAAGTTTCACTAACGTCTCCGTATATTTCTTCCGTATCCATTTTACGTAAATACATTCGTAAATACCGGAAGTGCAGTTGTAGCCTCGAACCAGGGCTGATAACAGAAAATCGACCCCGCACAGCAGGTGCTTGTTGACACAACAGATAGCAAAAACGAGATAACGTTTAGCAATATAATCAGTTGCCTGCTTCAGTCTGCTTCCCAATCACTGCCCTCATAAATACGGGATAGTTTAACGACATATAATGGTATAATAAATTGAATAAACGAGCCCGAGTGGACAGCAATGCAGTCGTTGTTGTTGTCGGGCAACACTTGTCGGACTCCAACTGCATCATTCATTGGCGCACATTTTGGCGACACGAACAAACCAGCATGTAATTGAACACATTTCCCCGTAGCTTTATTTCTTGCGACAACCAGTCAAGGAAATTCTCATTATTGTGACAGTAAAATTACTTGAGAAAAAATTGGAGACTGTGCATTATTTCATCACAGTGACGCGGGGGGGGGACAAATAAATTATAGAATCAGAATCAGTCTTATTTGTCTTTTTTGACATACAGACAAAGGGGAGAAGGGAAAAATACCGAAAGACAGAAAACGATATATTTAAGTGAACATGCACTATCGTACGGTACCAGCTTGGATAATAGTTGAGATTTTATACTAATTTTACAATATGTGTGTGGTTAGATGGAGAAAACCATCCATGAATTGATGTGATATGTGACGGTCGTAATTCATGAATTACGACCGTCAGATATCACATCAATTCATGGATGGTTTTCTCCACCTAGTGTGTGGTATGTGGAAAGCCACATTAAGCAGGCAACAATGTTTTATAGGTAGGTTATGGTCCAATATCAATGATTCGGGAGGGGTTCTGTAACTTCATTATTTGACAATGTCTTTTTGCATGGGGCTAGATCAATAAAATGGTGTTATCGTTTCTAAAGTTTGTAAGTTTTGGAATAATCAAATCATAGCAATCTGAAAGTTCATCCATCTTCTATTCAGAATATTGTCGTGTAATATTTATCCAAATTCAATATTCATAATGATATGCAAGCCTGCTAAACATTATCAGGCATAATTTCGTCGATTTTTCTTACACTTCTGACAAATAAGAGCTCTCATAATCACCTGTTCAAAATAATTCCCAGAATATTGAGTTATGCAAAAAGATTGTATCATATCAAACTTATTATTATATTATTTGATAATATCTGGTCATATCCCATATGTGATGAAGAATAACCTTTTGTCAAAACTAGAATTTTTCCTAAAGAAAAGGACAGTCCTAAAATGGTATTGAGAAGAAATTTGAGACAATTCAGTTTTCTTCTGATTTACATTCTCCTTTTCATTTCAAGTCTGACAGAAAATC
>JAVTVY010051872.1:0-26959 GCA_036873755.1 Hanleya hanleyi
ACACATCATGTCTCCCTAATGTATTCACCGACACAAAAAAAAGTTATTTTTAATAATTTTCTGATTTTGGGGTCCCAGTGACCTTTGACCTTGACCTATTTTTGGTATGCGACACTTCATTTCCCCCTATTGAATCCACTCACAAAAAAATTAGAAATTTTTAATGATTCCCTGATTTTTAGGTTACACTGACCTTTGACCTCTGACCTTGACCTACATTTGGTATGCAACACATCGTTCTCCCCTAGGGCATCCGCTCACCAAAAATTAGTAATGTAGATAGAAAACTGTCAAGGATCAATGATTTCCTGATTTTAGGCAACAGTGACCTTTGACCCCTGACCTCGACCTCAATTTTGGTATGCGACACATCGTCTCCATCTAGCATATCCACTCACAAAAAATTGCAACTGTGGATAGAAAACGCTCACAGATATAGACCGGACACGAACACTTCAGTGATTTCATGTTTTTTAGGCCAGTGACCTTTGACCTCTGACCTCGACCTTCATTTTGGTATGCGACACATCGTCTCTCCGTAGGGTATCCACTCACCAAATATTAGAACTGTAGATAGAAAACTGTCCCGAATATAGACTGGACACGAGGGCCGGACAGACTGACAGACGCCCCGACAGACAGACAGACGGACGGAAACCGCCATTACATAATACGTCCGCCTTTTGGCGGGCGTATAAAAAGTAGAACAAGTGGGAGTCCTGCGTACACTAAAGTCCCATATATTCCTTGTCCTGCATGAGAATCCAATTTTTAGAAAAAGTGAAAATGACTTATTATCCCTAAATCAACTACAGATGATTGATTCACTGTAATGACAAATTAGAAGAAACAAGTATTTTAAATCTGCTTTTATTTTCTGACAGAATAACAGAAATACAGAAAACTGGAAACTCAGAGGGTTAAATATCGGAATATCTGATAAAGCTGTATCCAACAAGATGTAAAAATGGATGTTGACCAGACATGACTATCATAGATGTCAGATGGATTTTTTGACTGACACAAATTGTAATTAGGCCCAAAGAGCACGTTAATTGTACCATTATTTATGGAATCGTATATTTGTTGAAAATGGCTATGGTGAATGTTAAAGTACCACTCCATCCATGATTTACTACATACTAAGGAAGTGAAGTCTGTCTGTATCATCTTCACTACCATAAATAAGTCATAGACAAAAATTGCTAGCACTTTGGCCCATCAACAGATGCTGGGAAATATTGTCCTAAGTACCTAGAACATTTACTCCTATAAAGCATTTTTAACTATCAGGCCTCAAGTCTGGATATCTTTGATTTTGGAAGTGGCTGTTATAGTTTTGTTTCTTGTCCTAAAAGGTATGATATATGTGCATTTCCACTGATCAAATGTCCAAGGGTGGAGAGAAAAGTTGGAAGCGAATGTAGGAGAGACGTGAGTAAACAAGCTCGATACCTAAATTACGACAACATCAGACGAGGCAATTAGGTTGAAAGTGCTTTTGGAGAACTGAGAAGTTTCTGCCCTCAAACTATAGACACAGATAAATGTGGATAAAAAAAACCCACTAAGTATTCAAACCAATAATGAGGTTCATAGCTAGAACAATACATTTCTGATGGACAAACAACTGTTGATGAGCTTTAATTTACAATGGACAATGCAGACATTTGGTACGGTAACCACGAAAAACATAATAATCCATCCAACAAATACATGTACACATACCTGCAACCCTTTTTGCAGATTTTCGGCTTAAGTGACATTGACTTTGACCTTGATCTAAGTGACCTTGACTCAGCTTTGACCTTGGCTTGAATGACCTTGGCTTTGACCTTGGCTTAAGTGACCTTAGATTTGACCTTTTCTTCTCATAATTTACAAGGTTATTCTGTGTCCCATGTAGGGTGGAAGAGGATATATTGCACAGACAATAAAAGTTTACAGACAAATGAGCAAACATAATGGATAGACATGCCTCAAAATCGATAGGCGTCTTCCTTACCACGAGTTTGATGCATACTTGATATTTCATCATAATCCACATCCTTAAGACATGAACAACACGATTTTCCATACTTCCCCCCTTTTTTCTGACCACAGTGACCTTGACCTTTTTGACCTCAACATAAATAGCGTTCTTGCTTGATCCATGGACAAAGTACATATATGTTTACCTAAAGTTTTCAACCAATTCACTTACTGGAACTGGATATTTTTCATTTTTCTTAAACAATTTCTTCCCCAAGTGACCTCAACCTATAACCTCAAAATAAATGGGGTTCTTCTTGTGTCGTGTACAAGACATACCCCTAATTAGGTTTATGCAGAGGGGCGCTGCACCCCTCTTAAGCCTGCCGGGCCCCGCCCATCTGATGGACTTGAAAAGCCGCCCTGTCCCTTTACACGATAATTGCAATATTTTGCGATACTCCCTTCCCCTTCCCCCCTTTAACCCCAGCTACCAAAATAACCATTACTGGGGTTTCGGAATAGTGCCCCTTATCTCGGCAAAGTGCCCGTCCAAAGACAGGTAGCACCATGCCCTTTTTATTTAAGTTAGGGATCTGCAAGATATACACAAAGTTTGATACATATTCATAATTTGAAACTGGAAACCACTTTTCACAGGTTTTCTGGCCCAAATAAATTTGACCTCAAAATAAAATAGGGTTCTTCTTTGCCCCATGGCAAGTTATACCGAAAGAATAGTACCAATCCATGACCCGGAACTGAAAATTTTACTTGCCGATTTTCTAGCCAAAGTGACACTGACCTTTGACCCAAAAATGAATACATGTACAGTTCTTCTTTGTCCCATGTACAGGAAAAGTTTCACACAAACTGAATCCATTATCTGGGACTGGAGATATTGCAAGGTCAAGAGAAGTTACCAGAAGGATGGACAAATTGATGGAAATCATGATCGTAATATATGACCATGTGTTGCGATGGGCGTATGAAAATACATCACGTCTGAGCAGACTGTTATATGTGCCCAGCTTGGCTAAGTGAATTAGATATCTTCTCTGCTCCCTTGAATAGTACTCTGCACCCATAAGACAAGTTTGTGTATTTTTTAAAACAGGGAAGGGGAGAAAGCATCTGAAAATTCTGGGAGTGTTTTTTTTTTTCGGGGGAGGTTTGAGTGACCTGCTTCCAAATTGAATCACCCCAAATCTGGTGGACATTCAATCACTCATTCTAATAAATTTGATCACTCTCTAATATTATCAAAATTACAAAGAAATACATCTATCAACTCTCCAACTCCTGTGTGGTCAGGCGTTTTATGCACCCGGTCAAATGGGAACAGAGTGTACTATATTTCATAGCAGAGAGTAAATTTTATAGTTACACTCAGCCCTGCAGATTGTGTTGCGTCGTGTCATGTCCTACTGTCAGATTATATTCAAATCTAATCAGTAATTTTAATACCGGTATTTATCAAATATTTAAGTGGCCAATCAATCTGTCTGTGATGTACCGGTATCTGAGATTCTAAATGGCCCACAGAAACAAAAAATATTTTATCTTCTATTTTTTGTTGTGAGTCACCAATGGACAGTGAATCAATTTCAGTACAAGGGTGATGAAGAGCATGTATGCCTGAGCCCATCTTGACCTACAAATAGGTTACATACATATGTGTGTGTCTGCTTACACCTGTGTTCAACTTGTACAGTTCATGATCGTTCTGATATAACCTATAGAAATCAATGACAATCCAGTAAACGATGAGCAGATAAAAAAAAAATAGTTCTGGCAATAACAAGTTCTGAAAAACCTCTCCTTATTGACAAACACATGTATGGTAAATACAGACAGCGTCCCAACATGGCATTAATAAAGTATCGAACCAAACGGGGGAAAACACATCCTTTGATCAATATTGCCTCGTGATTATACGGCGAACTGCTAACAGGTTCAATGCTGGTAGCAAGAGAACAAACACCACCGGGTCAAATTACGAGACTATACCTTGATCTATAACCATTAGATGTGCACATAGGTTGAATCAATATACACGTAGCTCTAGAGCGCCTGTACGGGGAAATTCAAAATGGCAAGTTCTTATCCAGTATCCTGCAAAAAATGAAATTCTTGAAATGGTTATGGCAGCATTAGATGGTCATCTGAATCCTAAGACTCATTAGTGGCATGATTTTAATTGTTTGAGGAAACTGACCATCATAATCATCTGCACCATTTGCCAAAGGTCTTTCAAGTCAAAAAGTCTTGTATTTTGTATTGGGATCAATATTGCTAGATTCTTCCATTCGATCCAATGAACAAGATGAGAATCGGAAGTGACTCAGATAATGCGACCAGGGGTCCATGACGTCACAATAGAAGCCGTCATACTTGTGTGATAAAAGTTCTGACATTGTGCATGATGTCGCAAAGTGTCACTCCCTGAACGCTGATGTGTGTTTCTTGACGTTATCTCAGGCACTGGAGTCAAGTGCAGGAGCTGTCATGCTTTTCAGAGAATGCCAGAAGTGTGATTTCAATGAGTGTGATATTAAACACATGGGGTCACAGAAAAATGTTCACCACAAATGATCACAACTATTGAATAAATTTCACCAAAATAGAATATTCGCTGAATATTTTCTTGTGATGCTACTACCTCTTTAAAGAGGTAAAAGGTGTTGAACCAGGAAACCTTTTTTCAACTCTTGAACGGGGAATTCCACAGAGACTCAATTTGACTGGCAAATAGGTGATGGCTCTCCACAAATCAATAATTGTCCATATTTAATAGCGCTGAGCTGACTGGTTACACAATTACCAGAAGCCTGCATATGGGATCATGGATGATAATAAAGGATATCTATGTGATCACCAAGTGTTTTTCAAGATATAAAGAGCTCCAGTACTGAAGAAGCACCAGTACTGATCTACTGTCACAACAATACACCAGAAAACATGTCAGAAACATTCCGGATAAAATCTGATCAGAATGAAACAGAACTACATGAGTAATCAATATAGAGCACATGGCTGACCCAGGGGGTTATTCGCTTGGTTTATCAGACCAACATCATTTACGTACTAATTTACGTGGAAACAAGGGCAATTTGCTGATGTGTCGAAAAGAACTAAATCACTTTACCAGTAATGCATGGGAGACAACTCTGCCAGGTTTATTTGCTGAAAGAAAGTGTAAATATTCTGCTGGTATTCAAGGTATGAACACCAGTATTACAGATAATGAACCCACATACAGGTATGCCATTCACTGGAAATTTTACACCACACCTTTTTGCCCCATGGTTTCACTTGAAATGTGTCATTAAATATTTTATTTCAATGATTAAAATACATTGATCAGATCTTTATATTAATTAAATTAAATTTTGAGTGCCCTCCACAGTGTTTCCTGTACTGCAAAGATCAGACAAAAGGTTTAGCTTTTCGGTCATATATAGTATTAAAATCTTCAAAGAATTATGATTATATTTGAAAAGGCTAAACCCCATGCAACAATAAATAATTTGGTAGCTGTACCGAACACAGTTCTTCAGATGTAACTGGTTAATACATTCAAGCATATCAAAGATTATTACACCCGGAATGGGGCATAACTCCATAAAACATGCAGCTTCGCAAAAAGATCGAGCCCTTCAGGGTGGCACATCATTTGAGGTTGCACATCATTGGCAATGCACATCATTTAAAATAACAATACATTTATTAAGAAATATGATTTCTATATTAGTGATGTTGAGGTTGGATTGAAGTAGGAACTATATTATATAACTTCCAATAAAGACTACATTTTTTCAAAAGTAAGCTTACACATCCCATTGCATAGATCTGATAAATACATGTACATGTATAGTTAGGAAGAATAGGTGTGCAATTTGGAGCACCTTCTTGGTGTAACTTTGTGTGATGATATGTGAACAAACAAAGCTAATAACAATGCAATAGTTGGAGTAAATCTATCATTTCCAGTATGCAATAGGACACCAGCACTGTGGTAAATCCTCACATTTGTATGCAAATAAAAGAATGAACAATGACAACTGTGTTCAATCATACTGTAATGCTCCATAATAATGTGCACTGGTAAAGACATAAAAAACTGATTCAAACTCAGTTTTAATTAATATAGTAAGTTAAATGTGTGGACACAGATATGGTTGTGCAAAAGCTTTAGGGTCAACCAGAATTTGATAGCAAAATTTAAGGAAATGGTGTCCTTCATTTAAGGCGACACAAAATTAAAAACTAACAGGGGTTCGGTACTGCGGGATTCCCCCGCCGGTTATTTTGATATTGTACTTCTGAAATAAAATAATGTCACCAAACAATTACTAAATACTATAAAGGAATATACTGTAGGTGATTTGGTATGTATGCCTGTATATACAATGTACACTGCATCTCATGCCTAATAACCGGTTAGTATCACATATATAAGAGATATATAAAATTAGAAATTGAAATATGAGGGTATGGAGTTGGGCAATGCATTGAATACGGGTAGCATGATGTAAGCTTCAGGAAAATATGAGGATATGGCATCGGGCAAAGCTTAGTTTAGGTGATGAATGGTGGGGCACAGTGCCCCGAGGGTGGGGACATGCTTCCATGGGTAGCGCATGGGTTGAATAAGTGTAGGATCATGTAAGCTATGGGAAAATATGATGGTATGGGGTCGGGCAATGCTTAGTTTAGTAGATGTAGGGTGGGGCTCAGTGCCCCAGGGGTGGGAACATGCTCCCGGGGTTAGTGGATGGGTTGAATAAGTGTACAGGATGATCTGAGCTCCCAAACTATAGGAGGGTATGGGGTCGGGCAAAGCTTACTTTAGGAGATATGGGGTGGGGCTCAGTGCCCCATGGATGGGGACCTGCTCCGAGGGTAGTGGATGGGTTCAATAAGTGTAGTCAGATGTAAGCATTTGGAATAGATGAGAGTTCAGGGGGTAGTTTAGGAGACATAGGTGAGGCCGAGAAGCTGTGGACAGGAATTTTCTAAGTCCAAAACTTTAACATTTATTTGGTCCTGGGGTCCCATGGGAGGGCATATGCTCCCCGAGGGTAGTGTATGGTTTCAATATGTGTAGCCCGATGTACGCATTAGGAATAGATGAGAGTTCGGGGGGTCGGGCTGGCCTTAGTTTAGGAGACATAGGTGAGGCAGAGAAGCTGTGTCAGGAATCGAAGTCCAAAACTTTAACATTTACTTGGTCCTGGGGTCCCAGGGGTGGGGACATGCTCCCCGAGGGTAATGGATGGGTTCAATATGTGTAGCCCGATGTAAGCATTTGGAATAGATGAGAGTTCAGGGGTCAGGCTGGCCTTAGTTTAGGAGACATAGGTGAGGCCGAGAAGCTGTGTCAGGAATCTAAGTCCAAAACTTTAACATTTACTTGGTCCTGGGGTCCCAGGGGGGGGGACATGCTTCCCGAGGGTAAGCATCTGAAATATGAGGGTTCAGCGGTCGGGCAGGCCTTAGGATCAAACTTTAACATTTACTTGGTCCCGAGGAAAAATTTTCTAAGTCCAAAACTTTAACATTTACTTGGTCCTGCAGATAGACAGACAGATAGACAGACAGACAGACAGACAGATAGATAGATAGACAGACAGACATCATTGTGGCACCTATATCGAGCTTTCCACAGCTAAAGCTACAGGCTCGATAATAAGGGCAGAGACGATGAATTTTTTGTATGCATCTAGAATACCAACTAGATAAATAAGTTTCCAAAATTTAGTAGACGTATCGAACATGGATCTGCAGATATAACTTGTACACTTAACTATATATCACAATATAATCAGAGATTATTAGATCTGAAAAGGGGAATAACTCCATAAAATATGGGCTGAGATGACTAATTTTTTTGTAGGCATGTAGAATACAACTAGATACAAAAGTTTCGTCATAATTTGCAAGCTGTACCAAACACAGTTAATTAGATATAACTGGTTACAGTCAAGCATGTATCACAAAATTCAAAATTATTGCACTTGAATAAGGGCTGATGCGACTAATTTTCTGTTGGCTTCTAGAATACAACTACCCTATTTCTTCTAATTATTCAGACGACAAAACCTAACTTCATGCTACTATGGTGAGAAATTCTGCAAACATTCTACAAATTTCACTAGATATCTTTTCAGTTTTGGGGATAAATAACATATCCATGCCAAAGAATTTAGCCTCAGTTGACATAAAGATGAATTTTTTTCTACTTCTAAGTCTAAAAATGCTGTTCGAAATATTAGAAGAAATACTGTATATAAATAAGTTTCCAAAATGTAGTAGCTGTATCAACACAGTTCTGCAGATATAGATGATTACATTCAAGCATATATCACAAAATATGAAATTATTACATCTGTAAAGGAGCATAACTCAGTAAAATATGGACCAAGAGGAGCCAATTTCTATAGACATCTGACATATAAATAGATAAATAAGTTCCCCAAATTTGACCACTGTATCTCAAGCAGTTTTTCCTAAAATGCGGTAACGTCCGGACTCACATAAGTGGTTACAATTGTGCAACATTGTTGAAAGTTTGTTACAATGTTGCACAATTACCCATTCCCCTAAAAAAGTGACATTTTTAAAATCATTTCTTATAGAGAATTTTCGATATTGGAAAGGGTATCCTAGTAAGAAGAATCACCTTTTCAATTTTCTTAAGTGGTTAACTATTTAAGAAGAAAAAACCACTTAAGACGTCCTTACGGACGGACGGACAAAACAAAATTAATACCGACGGTCACGGATACGTAAAGGGGAACAACTTTGCTGACATACCGGTAGAGGGCGGAGTGCAGAGGGGGTCAGATTTATCCTGCAGCCATACGATAGCTTGCGACGCTACGAATATATACATTTTGATACAGTTGTATTATGACGTTCTCTTGTGACGTTTGTTATTTGGACCGCCAACAATGGTATCGCGAGTGGCGTCATCACAATATGGATTGTTGCAACGTCATAGCGAATGATCGACGTCACAGAAGAACATACCAGATTCTTCAATTCATTTGGACTAGAAATATATATCTTACATCATACAACAAGAGAGCCTCGTGTGTCTGTCAATATGTTAGGATAGTCACTCTACAGTACATCTGTTTTAATTTCATTTTGACCGCCCATTTATCGAACTGGAAACCGTTTTGCGTCAATTTCCTTTGATCCACCATGTTAATAATCTTCTATCTGACCCCCAAGCAGTCACGCCCTCTGCCGTGACGTTGGTAAAGTTGCTTCCCTTGGTACATCCGTGACCGTCGGTATTGTATTCAGCTAAAGAATTTTCTGAAATAGGTCTTAATGATATTGAAATAACATCTACAAGATCCACTATCATAAAACACACCGTCCCAAGGCCATTTGAGAACAAAGAAAATACTTAGGGTGGACCTACTTATTTGTTCTCGAACTGTCTTCCCCGAATGGAAGATATTCGCCCTATGCCAGAAAATTTCAAAGCGTTATTTTCTCACTCGGACTGTGCTACATGTGAACTGAAGAAGTACATATGGAATGTATTACATGTGTTATGTTGTAAATATAATCGCCCCTCCAGAGGCAGGCACTTACAGTGCCCCTGTGTCCAAACAAATATTTCAAAATTTCACCACTTTTCACACACAGCAACTATGATTGATCATCCAGGAACGACTGTCAGTACTAATCTGGGGGGTCCTTATATGTGACAGCGTCTACCACAGAGCTAGCGTAGGGCATCGTGGGGTCACCTCAGCGACAATGGTTGTAAACAATAGAGTATGAAACTACCACTTACCTCCAATGTCTGTGTCTTCTTTCCTTATCTGTACAGTGTAGTAGTAGTGGTGGTGAGAGAGCATTTACATCAACAATAACTAGGGTAATTCCTCTACTAGTTCAATCACTTTATTCCCAATTTTTCCAACAAAAATTCAATCAGCTATTCTAACAAATTTGATCACCCTGTAAAATCAATGAGATAAGAAAGGAATAATAGATTATCTGCATGATTTTGGACCTTCCTGTTCTAATAAAGCCGATCACCTCCAGATTTTTTGGTGGGAAATATCACTTCCTGTGATTGAATTATTAGGGGAATTACCATAATAACTAGGGACCAAAACCTGCAATACAAAGTGGCATATCACCCTACATCCCCTCGTCCCACTGCATCTCATTTCTGTTGAGGTGGAAAATAATATCAATGCAACCTACCTTTGGGTCCGGTACTTTCTGTAGCTCAGCCAGATTATGACACAGTTTCATATGTTTAAACTGGAATGGATTGTTTCTGTTGTCTTCAAATGCTCGCATGATTTTATCACTCATCCATTCAACCTGTAAATTCGAAGAAAGAACTTTTAACCCAAAAATAGAGGAAACGCAACGAACTTTTCAAAATAGACCAATATCTTACACCAGGGTTCATCAACTGCAGTGTTTCAAAATTCCATGACTTTTCCATGACTTTCCAGGTACTTTAATATGAAATTCCATGAACTTTTCAAAGGTTTTTCAGACATAACAGATCAATGATTTTATTTGTTGTGCCGTAACATTACTAACAACAAGCAAACAAAATTCTCGGTCAGAAAAAGACGAGGGTGATACTCACAAAGCCTCTCGACTTCACCGAAGCAATTGAGAAATATACTGAGAATGTGCAACATATTATGGATCTATTTACTAATCATCCAGAAATGTCCTTTTTAGAGCATATCATTAATTCTGCAGATATAACAGCTACATTCAAGCATAGATTATTACACCCAAAAAGGGGCATAACTCTGTAAAACACAGGAAGGAAGCAATCAGAGATTGCTCAATTGTATGCCCCCCCTTCCGCTTTAATCCGACACTGCCCCGCCATTGTTCTGTTGTTTATTGGTTGGTGGAGGCCTAATTTGGATAATTATACAAATTCTGTTTCTGTCACTTTTTTTGCCATGCCTCACATAATACATATTCCAAGTATCAGCCAACAAGTGATAATACGATGTTTCGATGCAAGATGGTCGCCAGGGCTTTCGCCAAATCCGAAAATGTGACCTGGTTATGAGACCTACATTCCTTGGGAGTATATTGTGGTGAAATTATGAAGCGATCAGTGAACTTTGAATTTTGCACCCAATTTACTCTTTTTGGGGCAACTTCATACTTTAATTTCAGGACCTATGTTGTCTGCTTTGGAATGTAGGATAACATATAATATAGCCATTTTTCTGGTCCAAATCGGTTATGGACTGAGATCCAGCCTGGACAAATGAATATATCCCATTCACTTTAGTTTTGATAAACAAAGGGCCATAACTCTTGAAAATATAACCGAAAGCAGAGAAACTTCACGCTGCACACCAATGGGTCACTGACCACATATCATGCAAATTTCATACTTGTCCATACAATATTAACCGAGATCCAGCCCTACAAGTCTCAAAGATTTGAAGAAAAAAGGGCCATAACTGTTGAAAATATACGCGAAATGTGGAGAAACTTCACGCTGCACAACTACAGGGCACTGACCACATATCCTGCAAATTTCATAATTGTCTATACAATATTAACCGAGATCCAGCCCGGACAAGTCCCAATTCACACAAATTTGAACAAAAAAGGGCCATAACTCTTGAAAATATATGCGAAACGCGGAGAAACTTCACGCTGCACAACTACAGGGCACTGACAACATATCCTGCAAATTTCATAATTGTCCATACAATATTAACCGAGATCCAGCCCGGACAAGTCCCAATTCACGAAGAATTCAGGAACAAAGGGCCATAACTCTTGAAAATATAAGCGAAACATGAAGAAACTTTACGCTGCACAACTGTGGGGCACTGACCACATATCATGCAAATTTCATACTTGTCCATACAATATTAACCAAGATCCAGCCCGGACAAGTCCCATTCACAGAGATTTCAGAAAAAGGGCCATAACTCTTGAAAATTATACCCGAACTCGGAAAAAACTCAACGCTGCACATCTACGAGGCACTAGCCACATTCCATGCAAGTTTCAATCCTGTCCATCAAATATTAACCGAGATATTGCTCGGACAAGAAATTCGGACGGACAGACGGACAGACAGACAGACGGACAGACGGACGGACGGACAAAGCGATCGCTATATGCCCCCCCTCTAGTTAGAGGGGGGGCATAATAAGGGCCAAGACGAACACTTGTGTAGGCTTCTAGAATACAAGAACATAAATAACTTTGGTAGCTATACCGAAAACAGTTCTTCAGATATGACTGGTTACATTCAAGCATATCCAAGATCAGTTCACTCAAAAAGGGGAATAACTCCATAAAATAAGGGCAAAGATGATGAATTTTGTGTACTCTTCTAGATTACAACAAGATAAATAAGTTTCCAAAATTTAGCAGCTGTACCGAACATGGATCTGCAGATATAACTTGTACATTCAACTGTATATCACAAAATGAAAGATTATTACATCTGAAAAGGGGCATAACTCCATAAAATATGGGCCAAGATGACTACTTTGTTTGTAGGAATCTAGAAAACAACTAGATAAAAAGTTTCCTTATAATTTGGTGGCTGTACCAAACAAAGTAAATTAGATGTAAATGGTTACATTCAAGCATATATCACAAAATCAGAGATTATTGCACCTGAAAAGGAGCATAACTCCATAAAATATGGGCTGAGGTGACGAATTCTCTGTTGGCTTCCAGAATACAACTATATAAGTAAGTTTACAAATTGTAGTAGCTGTATCAAACACAGTTCTTCAGACAGTTGGTTACCTTTCAGCATATATCACAATATAAAAATTAATACATCTGTAAAAGGGGCATTACTCCATTAAATATGGGCCGAGCAGAACCATTTTTCATAGGCGTCTGACTTATAACTAGGGAAATACATTTCCAAAATTTGGTCACTGTATCTCAAGCGGTTTGCCTAAAATGCGGTAACAGACAGACGGACGTACAGGGTCAGAAATGGTGGCCGGCTATCGGCTAAAAGCAGGCCAAAATTTTGACAAAGCAGGCGATGTAGAAAATGATCTGCTAAAAGAAAAAAATCTCGACCGAAATTAGCAGGTCATAATTTTCCTGGCCATTCCTACCTATATATAATTTTCTTTCTGTTTCACACAACGTGAATTGAATTCTTCGTGCGCGATATCATCATACAAATACTCCACTAAATGCGAGAGTAAAACAGAAAGTGCGAACGAAGCAAGATGCCTCTTCAACTTCCGGCTGTGCACAAAGCAGTTATTTCCCTTGCTTAATTCCTTGATGCAATTATCTCCCTTGGGAGATCACTTCCGGCTTCTTGACAGTCACCTTCTTGACAGCACGCGAAGAATATGTCGCAAAAAACAGTCAAACTATCAACGCTGAAGTCGTGGAAATGCGACTGGATTGAGATTTTAGTCTGAAAAGCGCAATGGACAGCAAGTCGTAGTTAGCGTCTGTTGTGCCGTGTAAAAAATACCAGTTCCAGTTCGAGGATAGAATAAAAACGCTAAGAAACTATCAACAGACGTGGGTTACATGGCAGATTGGCAGCGTGCACTTTATACGGTATTATGATTATTGGTGGATTTGCACAGGTAGAAAAAAAAATAGCTGTCCAACTTCATAAATAACAGGTGATGTTAGATTTGACCTGCAATTTTTTTTTCGATGAAAAAAAATAGCAGGTCATCACAAATTTCCTAATTCGGACCCTGCCGTAGGTACAGACGGATGGAGGGACGTACATGATGATGACAATACCTCACTAGGCCAAAATGGCCAAGGAGTAAAAAACTGTATTATCATAATATCTTTGGCAATGCAATCACTAAATACAGGCCATATTCAGACCCCTAGTCAGGAATCCAAAGGGGCATGGGGGAAAAGAGAGTCCTAGGCATTTTAGCCGGGGGTCTGGGGCCCGCTAGGGCCACAGCCGCCAAAGGCCTCGCGGTGCTCTGAGAGCCATCAGAAGCAATTTTGGGGCATTTCAGATCCATCCATTTAAGTGAACTATTATGGTATTCATTAGGTGATTTCCTAACACAACAACCACAGTTGCCTGGCTTGTGGGATATTTGATGGTAGATCCCTCATATATTTCCAATCAATTATTGAAATTTATTCACATTTTTTTTTTCTTTTTTAAGCCATTTTTTTCTCTTTTTCTATGTCGGAGATCAGCTTCTAGAAGAAAATTAAAAACTGTTGTAACTTTAGTTTTTTCAGCTTCACATCAATGGGAATGACCTCATTTGATACGAGAGGAACAAAAACTAAGAACAATAAAGAAAAATTACTTGAAAAAATTTAATTTGAATAGATTTCAATTACTTATTGAAAGTATACTTAGACATGTATCCACCATCAAAGTCAACTGTGATAACAACTCCCAATATCCTGTTGTTAGACAAATACTAGTGTAAAATCCAACATTTAATAGACATCTGCTGTCCATGGAGAATTTATTTTCCTTGTCAATAATATAGAAAGAAAAGCAGAAAAACTATTGTTTTGAAATCAATTTCCCCTGTGTCCTGAAATTTCTCTTTCACAACCAGGGCAACCACAATCAGAGTCCTATTGCAATAATGCATAATTTACTGATTTTTATTTTATTTTTATTAGCATAGTCACATAACCACATTTCATGTAGTCATTTCTAACACATACATATGATAATTGTATCAAGCCAGCTGTCATGATAAAATCCAGATCAGAAAGAATGAAGCACTACAATGATTTCTATTTCTTTTTATCAAATTGCTGATCAAACTGACTGCTAATGCCTAACCCATGTAATGTAATATTTTTTCCATTCTATAATGTTTGTTCTGTTGAGTCTACAGCTGTGCAGAAAGGAAACCCTCACTTCTCACTGTTTCTTAACTGTACAGAGTTATTTCCCTTGATGATTTTTTTCAACCAATCAGAATTTTATCTTGCATTCAGCCCTTCCCAATCAGGAAAAAAAACATGGCAGCACAAACATGTGCTCAACGATGTTAGACAATGTTTCAAACTGATCCCTTGGAGGAATTGAAGGGTAATTTGACCAATAAAGATTGAATAAACGTTTTTCAGAATTAGAGAAGGATGCTTGTACAGAGTAAGTATCCTACAGAAAGTGAAAAATGCAGTTGAAGCCGATATTTCGGGCATGGCGCTCTGCTTCCAAAGATGAGGGCAGCATGCCGCTGATTTTTGGGGCATGGCGCTGGATTTTTGGGGCATGGCGCTGCGCCACGCCAAATAATGCTAGCGAGGGGTCTGATATTACCATCACAACTGTCAATAGTGAACTACGGTCTATCCGTCCAGTAATATAGTGTAGTGATGATTTATTTTTCATGTAATTTAGTAAACATCTAACCCAGTGAATATGGATTAACATATGACCTGAGATAATAAACACTTAATAATTAAACATGATTATGAACTTTTAATTTTATATTACTGATACACTAACTATATCTCATATTTGCATGTAAAGTAACACCACTGTCACCAATGATATGATGATAAATGTGCGTTTTTGTACAAGTTCCCACACCTGAGCAGAGATAAAGATGGGAAGCTTCAGAAAATTTATGATTGGCTAGATTTACTTTTAGATTGCCTCATGAGCCAATGGAATTTAACAAATTGCTTTCAAAGATTAAAATCAACCAATCGGCAGCCTTAAATGTGTAGTTATTCCATGAAGTGTAAGTGTATGTCTGAAATTATTCATTCAAATCATGAAAAGAATCCTCACCTGTGATTTGGCAAACTCTACCACGTTGAAACTGACATTGTTGATCAGAGCGAGAGAATATGGTAACAAGCCTGCCTCTGGTGTTCTAAACATTGTGTCCTGAATAAAATAATATTAGCGAACAAATCAGTACATTTCAATATCAATCAGGATGCTTCCTTATTCAATTATACAGTACAACTTAAACTATTAAAATTAGCTTTAATGTCAATTTTTCGTCGCTCTTTACAGAGTTAGCTGGTTTTTTTCAACCCTTCATACCTTTTTTCAGTAAAATACGAAACATGAGTAAATGGTCACTGAATCAGCCGAAACAGGAGTACCAGCATTGCTCAGAATGAAAATTCTGTGTCAAGTCCAATATGGTTTTGATTTTAGAGGTTCTACACACAGAACTCAATCACTTGAACAGACTATGGCAATTGTCAGTATATAAAGGTACCATTGTGAGTGTAACCAAACATTTAATTCGAACAGGTACCCACCAGATATCTCGCATGGCGGGAAATTGACCAGAACGGGCTGCATTTTATCGGAAGCTCACTGGCTATTCTATTACAGAAAGTACTGATCAACATGCGTTATTTCATGATGTCATCGATGACATCATAATCAAACTGTCAAGTGTCCAAAAGAGGGCAGAAGGAAGAAACCAGATAAGAAAGCATACTGAAAGGAATTAAGAACCTATTAGAACAACCTTTCGCAAATGGTGTTTATACACAACTCTCCCTCCCATACTGAAGAGAGGTATGCAGGGGAGCGAAGCCCGACCTATCAAACACAAGCCAAGTGACTCATAGTTCTTCTAGGTATAACAAGCACACGTCAGGGGTTTTTCTTGACAGTTTTTCATCGGGGTAACCCCGATGAAAAACAAATAAGAATTGAGTTTTGACGTTTTTTTGGAAATTGAGTTTTCCATGAAAAAATTGAGTATTTTATTTTTCGGAAATTGAGTTTCCTTCAATAAAATTGAGTTTCTGTAACGAAATGCAAAGATAATACAGCTCGCGAGAAGAAAGAAAATACTGCACTCACGTGGCGGAAGAGCGATGTGTGCGTTGTTGTTATACGCACAGCATACGTTTTGTTCCACTTTGCATGCGGTGTATGTGGGGAACCCTCGCCTGTATTTCTTTATGAGGGGAAACTGGGGTTGGCGATTTCCGACTCCGGGTACCAGGATGTGGTGTGGTCATGTGGTGTTTACCTTATCGACGACAGTTCCCGCCATGAATACCACAGACAGAAGAACTCGTCTGAGACTGATGGAGGTGCTGCGGTTGCGAACATATCGTTCCAGAGTTGATGTGAATGTACAGGTGAAATGTCAAGGATTGGGATTTAAAATGCTGAAAAACTGAACTTAGAAAAATAAAGAACTGAATAAAGATCTATGCATGGAGACATTCATACAGTTGACTCCTCGTCGATGATCAATAATAAACTCCAGTAAATGGGGAGAGTCAGACGCAGGCATTTGCACGTCGCTGAAAGTGAAAGTAGGCGGGATGATATATGTAGAGCTGCCAAATGTCAAGAAATGTAAAGTGTCTCCATGAATAGATTTTGTAATAGATTATGTAATCGAAAATGCGAGACAAGAACTTTGATTTTCACAACACGTCGGTTCGGTATTGCTGCGCAACAACAACAACACAATGTTGTAGAGGGGGTGAAAAAAAACGTGATGGAGGGCGCATTTTATTTTCATTTTTCTTTTCCCAGCGTCATTGAAAACTGTTGACTGCTTCTGTCTTGCATGAATGTCAGAACTCATGCAGGGGCCCGCCAGCGAATCCCCCCAACCTCGGACATGAGAGGGGCGAGAGATTGCCTCGTTGCGGGGATTTTACACACTTTGCATCCCGTACTGGAGTAAGTCTTTTCTGGGGGTGGGGCTTGGTGGGATTCCATTGTTTATGCAGGCATTCATGTGTAAATTCCATTAGTCCCACCAAACCCCAGGAGTGGTTCGCTTGACACCTGCATTAAGCTCGGACTAAAACTACTGAATGATCGATTCTTCCTATTTCTAAGATGAAAAGGCACTAAAAATTGAGTTTTCGCACTTCATTCGATGAAAATTGGGAAAAATTGAGTTTTCATACTTCATTCGATGAAAATCGGGAAAAATTGAGTTTTAGGCATTATTTAGCGCGCCTTCAAAAAAATTGAGTTTTATTGAATTCAGAAATTGAGTAGATGAAATTTGTTTGTCAAGAATAACCCCTGCACGTGTGAAGTATAAATGTAGTTGTAACACAGACTCTGGTTGAGTGATTCCATGGCCGATTGGTTAGAGTGATGCAGCTATTGTCTCAAAGGGCATGAGTTCGATACCACTCAGAGATTCTTCAGACTGTAAAGGCAGACTGTAGACTGAAAATGATGTCTTAATGATGTCCTTAAGGTGGCCAGATAAAAAGGACAGTCAATCAATAACCACTCATACAGCGGATGTCGAAATTCAAATGAATGCAAGGTCACTGACGTTTTGTGTCTATTTATAAATTATTTTGAACAGAGTCGGTGGGCTGATATATCAAGGTTATATTCGAAGTGTGAATGGAGAAGTTGACTTGAGTAAGATGATAATGAGCAGGTTACCAATAACTTAGCGAGTTCTAGAACTCTCCCGGCCGTGTCAACTGCTACCAGACAATTCCCATCATTCTTCATTGTCTGCAGAATTGTGTCTGAAATGGAAAACCAGAGATATATTAGAATGCACACCCTTCATTTAAATAGTCTATAAGTTATCTCACTCAGAGGAAAACATATCTTTTAAATAGATTTTCTGACAATGTAATGTTGAAACCAGTGAAAACCACTGGCTTAGGTGAGAATCAAACTCAGAACTTCAGGAAAACAAGCCCACCACTCTACCAACTGAGCTACTGAGCAGAGCTCAGCTTGTTTCCCTAAGTCATGTGTTTGATCCTCGCCCGAACCAATGATTTTTCACTGGTTAGAAGTTTACAGTGTCAGAAAATGTATTTATAAGATATGAATTATCTCACTCATTAACACATAGACTTGTTCAGTTTTCAGGTTTGAAGGGGACAGCAAACATTCACTTCTTAGCTCATTTTAATATGCAAAATCATTTACCTTAGTCAATCCCAATGTACAAGAAGTAAAACTTTTCAGTTTCCATTCAACCACAAGGTGCACACCCCACCCATTCCAAATATAGGTATTTTCTCTTCCTACGGGAGAACTAAGGAGTGGAGTGTGCCTATGGAAGGAGCGACTGTTGTAGATAGTTTGGTGATGGACAGGAATTGTTCACATGGCTTTACATTACCCTAATTTGGGCACACCCTATATTCAGTGCGGCAAATTCTTTTTAGGCAGGAAAATGCGCACAAATTAGTGAAAATATCCCCAAATTCTGGAAATATAGGTAGGCTTTGACTCAAATACGACACCTAGTTTGATGAGGAGTCTCTATGAATATAACTGACTATTGATTCTCAATGCAAGAGAATTTTTTTTTTTTTTTTAATGTTGTGGGTTTTTTCAGAATTTTACTTAATTTTTTTATTTCTAATTTGAAAACATTCTAATTTGGGCACAACATTTAACGTTGTATCAAGGGGGTAATCTAAAGCCCTGGCTCACCAATGCACCACCGGACTTACAAACCTGACACCCAGCACTGTAAAACATGTTGTGTTTTAAGTACATTTGATTTTCTTTGTTTAACAACTGCTCATACATGCGAAAATTAAAATGCATTAAAAAAAAATTATGGTAGCGATGTAATGGCTGACGTAATAGAAAATTCTTAAAATACATAGCCACAGAATCCATGAATTGATAATGTAACAATTGGTGGGAAGTATAGCCCACTAAAGTCACTTAGTGATTGGATGACATCATGTTTGAGAAAGAGGGAGTGAGGGAATTTGGCTTAATGTCACACTCAAGTTTGTTTCACTCATATGGTGACAGTCAGTTTGGTTGGTGGAGGAAGCTGGAGTACCCGGAGAGAACCACCGCCGTTCGGCTGTTTGAGAAAGAATGAACCATGGAGACAGATTATTCCTACAGAAGTCACATGATAGATTGGACCCTGTACTCACTCATCAACTGTCCATCTCTCGTTCTCCTCTTGGACTGTACACATGTGGCATTAAACGAGTCTGTTATCATCAGAGACGGTCTGTTAAAGTTCTCTAACACTCCTCCATTTAAATGTCTGTAAATCAGCACAAGACAACATATATTTATCATATCCTCAAATAACTGAACTATCACTGCCCATAAGGGATAGGTTCCTAAATGGAATGATTCAACTTTTTTTACATTAAATTGATTCTATAAAATGAAATCCATTTAAACTTTTTTTGGCAAATAAACAACATTAAACAGCTGCAACTATGACCCCAGTCTCCACTACCTTACTTCTTAATGTAAATTACTATGGACAGTGGGATAAAATATCAACCGAGCAAGGTAACAATAAATAAAACAGCAATTCATCAAATTTATTAAATAAACCTGCTACCATGAAGTTCTTTTGAGAGAGATATCCCATATTACCCTCGCAGTTCTATAATTGTCAAGTTTACCTTTCTTTTTTGTGGTTATAATCTATGGTGTATATAATATCTTCTTCCCCATCCTTAACAATCTTCCATATCGTCCCTCCAATCATGTGAGCGGCCGGTAGAGGGGTGATCTGTAATCCATGACCTTTACCTGGACAAATATGGTACATAAACATAACATTGAGCGTGATTATTGTAGTCCTATGAATTATACTATCTCCAATGAAATTTCATTACTACAGAAGGGATAATCAACTGGCTTAGTCCACCACAGCTATCCTCCCTCAGTTATAGATGTCAGATGTATAGACTTATTTCACTGAATAACAGTTGCTATTGTTATTGTTTCTTGAAAAAAAAATACATATATATATATATTTACCAGCAATCTGGAGGTACATGTTCTCTCCATATTAGTAATAACATTTGTACAATAGAAATCAATGGAATTCGAAGCACAAGAACCTTGGTCAGGAGATGTGCAAGGGGAGACAATTACTGTGATCACAATCAGGGGGGATAATTACTGGTGTTTTATCACTGAAAGTTGGATTGGTAGGCAAACTGCCACAGATGATTGGGAATATGGGAGCTGTATTTCCAAAAACACTGCTTCTTATTCAACTTCTATTACATTATTTGTCATTATTTGATTTTAATTTGTCACACATACCCTTCAAACTGATGGTCTGTGAGTATTTCAGCTGAATGATCTTGTCAAAAGCTGCATCAATGTCATCTAAAGTGAATATGTCAAATTCCTGGGTGTTGTGACGAGACTGGAAACAAAATATCTCGATTAATTTCTGCAAACTATTCCAATACAAACTGGCAATCAGATAAATATAAAATATACCATCGCATATTCTACTGAATGATTTTACGTTAAAGGGAACATAAACTCTGGTGAACCGTGCATGGCCAGTTCAAGCTTTTTCCTCATAGAATCCAAATCGTGTATCAGATATTTTTTAACAATTTTTTCAAAGCAGTACTAAACGTTTTAACTTCGTTACACTGGAACAACATAGAGGCCTCCATGTTTGAAGAATCGTGACGTCAGCGGACACTAGTTCTTCTGTCTCTGGAGGTAAAAACGCATCAATTGGAGGTGCAGTATTCGAGACCGAAGCTTACAAACATGAACGAGGATGATAGTGCGACGTGTCGGGATTACCTGGTACATTGTGAAGCCAAATGCAGAGCAGCCCGGCATAGTAGAATATCTGCTAGAATCGGGCCGTATTCTACATCAAAGCTAATCTATAACATTGCCTCTGTTAGTCGGGGAACGGAGGAGTGCATGAAAACGACCATATGCGACCATGTTATCTCGACGCAGAGAATGTCCGATGACGTAGGAGATTATCGGCACAACTGAATTTCGCGCTTTCCCATTGGATAAAAATCCTGCTCAAAATAAACATGGCGGCGCCCCCAAGAAATTCCAAATCACGGTATTTTCTATGTTTGCGTCTGTCTCATTTATTGGAAAAAAATGAGAAAAAATATTTGTCCCGATTTTTTTAATCTATCGGGACTCTTGTATAATTCCCGCGGTGTTTTACCGCAGAGTTTACGTCCCCTTTAAGCTTCTATCATTTTAGTCAATGGTTAGGTTGGGCGAGTTGACTAAAGTTGCTTTTCTACGAAATAATGTTTTCAGTTTTTATCCGCAAGTTCTCACCATATTTCGTGCTTACTTTTGTTAACTGCTGATTGTTAGACGAAATCATTATAGAAGTAACGTTTGTCACATCTCTTTATGAAATCATTAACAAATTCAATGTTACAACCAACCAAATCAACATCTCCAATAGTTACCCAATAAACACGGCGACGAGACAGTTTTCAATGTGTTGTTCAGCAGTGAACTTTTTTTCAAATATTTGATAAGCTTACCTGATATAAGTCATACATGAACATTTGTCCCATTTTATAGACTGGGATTGTGGCATATATAGGGCAGGTCAAGCCACATTTACCCACAAGGTACGGTATGGCTCCTAAGTGAATATGGTCTGGATATGTCAATAACACTGCATCAATCTGGTAAAGGTGTCTGGAATATAGACAAATATAAAACTCTCAAGGTATGAACAGAAACGGTTCAGTACACAAAGAAACAGGTATGTACTGTAGCACAAATAGATTCAGATGAATAAATCTACAAACTTTCACAAATTCACCATCAACAAGTAAAAAGAAAAGCATAGTCACTATGTCAAATACTCTAATAATTCTATCGCCCTCAAATGTTGTCTTGTATTTTGATCAGTCACTTTTTGGGCCGGAAAATATGGGACTGAAATTTCTAATAAATTATAATATGATTATATTCTTACATTGTGAAACACCCTGCCAGGAAATACTGGATGGGGTGAGAATCGAAAACTCACGACTTAGGGGATACCTTCCCACTGCTCTACCGATTCCAGTCAGTATTTCTAATTTCTAATAAACCCCCTGCAAATCAGAATGAGATGGCCCCTCTTCATATCAGATATCATGGGTTAACAGGTCATGGTTTATACCATATATCCTCTGATGGGGGGTGATGGAGGTGATAGGTTAATGTCCTGTGCCTTATTTTCAGGCTTGAACTTCCCATTCTGATCAATTCGATCCCTTCACTAGTTCTGGCGGGGAGAGAGGACTTCCTGCAACTGAACCATCTAAATGTTTACCGTAGTATAATTCACAGACTAGGCCTACACTTTGTTCCACTTACTTTTTGAGTTCCTTCAGCTGGTCCATGTTGAAGGTTTCATCCCATCCACAATCCAGTAGGAATCTGAACTCATCCACTTGTAACATGTAACAGGGGGGAGTCTCATCTTGAGCCCCCGAGAAACATTGTAGCTTTATAATAGACGTCATCTTGTTTAATGGCTGCAGAGGTCGAAATATGTTTCCCCCCTGTACCACTCACAGAAGTCTCAGCAATCACAGTATTGTTAATATCCACTGATTTGCCGTTCAGTTTCGCTCATGAATTTCTCACTTACTTGAATCTGCAAATAAATATAATTAAATATCATAGATCACATGACTGACATGCAGCACAGTATTTGCAAACATTGGCATCAAATTAATACGAGTATAGAAGTAAAAAAATAAGCTTATTCTGATTGGACTTTTTTTATATATATAATTTGACTTGGAACGAAGAACTTTTGAGAGATTAATATTCAATTATTTTGGGCATAAGGCTTTCTGAGTGAAGTACAGATACAAGTACCACTCATACTGAAGGAATGGAACCCAGTCACCAGCAGGAAATGCTGGACCACTTGGATATGGTACAGGGCAGAAGTAACAACCTTGAATGTGATTCCTTGTGTGCAAATCGCGGTCATAATAATGCTACGCTAAAAGCTGACACATCGAGTGAAGAACAAGTGCCTGACTGACTGTCACATGCGGTCCAACGAATTATCCAAATCAACTCAAACTAAAACTCGTGGACCATGAAAACCCCATCCTATTTTGTATATACAATTGATATGTAATAGATCTGGGCTTTGCTCCTTGCATGTATGCCGATATAATACCCTGTCATCATTGGACATTCTCTCAGACATTGTCAGAGTGAAATATTCATGGCTCCTGTAATTTGCTCAGAAATGTCAGATGTTGCGAATGGTTTGAGGATGGAATGAAGGAAGATGGGGGGTGGCAGAGCGATTGTCAACACAGCACAAAAAAAATTGATAATCATTTTACATTTCCTGCGCAACAGCATGAAATTTAAATAGCATTTCTCTGAACATTTCAATAAATTTCTTATCATCAGGTGATAACTGTAACCAAATAAAGTATGTGTTTCCAGTTACAGGCTAGGCCAAGAAAAAAAATATGTCTGTTTCCGGTTACCCGACCGAGTCTAGATAAATCGTGCGACTCTAAAAATTTTATCAGCAAATTCCAACGAAATCACTACCAAGGCCGCATTTTACGACAACAACAACAACAACCGTAAAGCGGCGCGCCTACTGTCAGCATACCGTAAAGTGTGACTGGAGCTGCATGGCGGCAGGTTGACGATCTTTTCAGGAAATAAAGCACCTACTTCTAGGTCGGGAATCGAGAAATCAGCAACCTGATTACGCTTCAGTCGAATTGATCATGTTTACCAGGACAATTTTAAACATATTCTCCATCAACTTCGAAAGAAATCTACTGATTTGATGGCTTGAAATGGCGTTTGTTAAAGCAGTGTTTAGCGGACACGGCAGCTTGCAAGTGGTGTTCGTTTTCAGCGAAATCGGCGACGACACAGTCAAAGTGATACGTACTCAAAATCCTACCGTCCTGTGGTGTGCCGGCACCTGAGAGCACGGCACGGCAGAGGACGGTCTATATATAGCATATGGGTCAATGCATGAATAGCCTACGAGAGCTCATGATCAGCACAGCTTGCTTCAGGGAGAGCTGTTCAGTCACCTATTACGTGATTCGTATCCAAGACCTTACCCGTCCTGTGAATCGGATCATAAAGGCGCACGGTCGATCGTCTAGCCTCGCCAGGGTCCCTTTATTTAGGTGGTGTTAATAAATATATACGACTACTCTCCGTAGTTGGATACGTAATTTGTTTCTTTATTTGAGTATTTATCTACTCCCCGTAGTTAGACCCAGACGGAGACTGTTAGCGCCTGCACAATTAAATAAAAAAAGGACAAGTGAAGTAAGTTTCACATTCTTTTTGCAGACCTTTTCCTAAAATATGTGCTGTAAAAAAAAACACACAGAACGTGATGAAATTGTTTTAACATAACTGACTTGTTGGTTTTGTACATGTATAGAAATTAAATGCAGTGTTTTGGTGGGCAGGGCAGCGAATCCCTGTGTTTATAAATCTACAGAATTAGTGTATGCCTGGCTGAAGAAGTGTCTTGGTCCGTCTCCAGGGTGCCGTCTGTCGCCACATGGCTTGGTCGCGCCAGTATCCGTTCTGTGGTGTGCCGTTTTTCCCTTTGGAATCATATACTTTGCCTAGGAAAATATACGGATAGGTCTTATTTTGAGGTAGATGAGACTTTTAGGGAGAGACTATAAGATTGTATGACTGGAGAAATCACAAATAGAATAGAATCGTTTATTTGCGTAAAAGTTGTGCCCATCAGAGCTAAAACGCAATCATACACACATATAAACACGATAAAACATATATAACTACAGACATCAGACATCAGACAGCAGATAAAACATGCAAATATATAAAGGGTTTCCATTTACCCGAAATTAAAATACCCGTGAGTGAGGTGTATATATTTATATGTACATTAACCCAAGAGGCTGAAACAGTTGTAGACAAATTTTGCGATTGTTTTAGCCATGATAAAATTTAACCCAAATACGAATTACGGAGAAAATACCAATAAGAAGCTATATTCATTTAAGTTTATAGCCACTTATAATCGTAATCTATTGTAAATTAGCCAAGTCTTCACTAAATGTAATGAACGTAATCCGGTATAATTAATCAGGTCATTATTACTATGATCAGAGGTCTTGTGGAGCGTCAATCTGCCGGTTACGCGGTCAGCGGGAATCCAAACTGCCTAAGCCGCCGTCTGAAGTGCCGAGTGTTCCCTGATGTGCCGTTAATAAAACGTCCCCTGAAGTGCCCAGTGGTCTCCTAGCCACGCAAGATTTACCCCCCCTTATAGGACGTTCTCTGCCGTGCCGTGCTGTGGTGTGCCGCGTGCTCTGATGTGCCGTAAGATTTTGAACCCTATTGGTCAAAGTCGCCATCAAAGTCTAACCGACCGGTACCATTTCTCCGCTAAAAAATCGAAAATTTCCCCCGACTTGTTTTATTATGAATGCATTGAAATAAACCCCCAAGATTCAAGCAAGTAATAATTCTTCTGTTTTCGAGAAATGGCTTGTTCAAATCGTTGTACTGTTGTACAGTCACGACTCACGTCTCGTTTCTCAAATTGCTCGAATTAGACAGGCGCTGGTACAAACCTCCATGATGTTCAAATTAATTTCCCATTTCATTTTATGTTGTATATGTCAATTTTTTCTTCAGGCTTTTCCAGAAAATAAGTACACTCTCCCTATGGAAGGCACTGAAATTCTACATGGAATTTTGTATTTTTCACTAAAAATCCTTGAAGTTCTACAGGAAAATTTCATCATTTCTGGTCGGAAATCCTTGGAATATATTGTTTTGCATAAGTTAATAAATTAAAACGATACTCGTTTTGGTACCGTGGTAAACAGCAGTCAAACACATTATTGGCAATTCTTATTTCCATAATATCAGTACAATAACTGGTTTCAGCAGAACTCATTGAAATATCAAGATTTGCTGGATCCAGTAAAGATAAAAATATCAACGATATATATATTTGGAGGGTATCTCCCAACCCCCTTCTTTATCTTTTGGGGGATAAGATCTTTTGAATATCTGAAAATATGGGGGGATGTGTCCTGGGAGAATATGTTAAAGTGGGTGGAAATGTTATACAATCAAGAATATATTTGTAGACCATTGTATATGGGACAGGAGTACTGGACATCAAAATAAAATTTATTTCCAAAATATTTTTTTTTTTGGCCCTACCTACTCTATTTTTTTCTGGCCCGTAATCGGAAACAGACATATTTTTTTTTGGCCCTAGCAAAAATT